>VMDO01023033.1:18203-32544 GCA_007922755.1 Pedetes capensis
AGATCTCGGAAGCTAAGCAGGGTCGGGCCTGGTTAGTACCTGGATGGGAGACCACCTGGGAACACCAGAAGCTGTAGGCTTGGGAGAAGGACCTGGCAACCCCCTCCCAAAAATCAATCTGCCATTGAAAACCCTATGAACAGCAGAGAAGCACTGACAATAGTGTTTCCCCTGTTGTACAGAGGGTCGCTATGAGTCGAATACCCACTCGACAGCACCTAACAATAACAACAACATTCATAATAGCCAACATATGGAATCAACCTAGGTGTTCATCAATAAGGAAAATGTGCTCTCTCTGTGTCTCTCTCTGTCTGTCTCTCTTTGTCTCTGTCTCTCTGTCTCTCAACAAATATTGTTGTTGTTGTTGTTAGGTGCCGTCGAGTCGGTATAAATATCTATATATTTATATATTATATATCTATATCTATATAGATATTATATATATATATATTATCTATATATTTATATATTTGTTGTTGTTGTTAGGTGCCAGCGAGTTGGTGTCTGACTCATAGCAACCCCATGTACCACAGGCAAACACTATTGTCAGTGATTCTCTGCTATTCATAGAGTTTTTAATGGTGGAGATCAGACACCAGAGTGGTATAGCTGTAGGCACTGTGTCAAGTTCTGTCCAACTCATAGCAACCCTATATACTTATTCAAATAATTTTCAGTGGCTGATTTTTTTCAGAATTGCTTTGGGAAGGGCTGCCCGGTCCTCCCATTTTTGAGGTACTGGGGATCAAACCTAGGACTTCAGAGAGTGCACAGTGGCACTCCACCAACTGAGCTAAACTCTAGCCCATTGTGCCCCATAGATATGTACAATTACTATATATCAATTAAAATAACATATATTTTTTAAAAATTCAAAGACTGCTTCATAAACAATACAGGTAAACAAAAACAATACCTCTTTCCTGGGATTTTTTTGTGAAAAAAAAAATGACAGAAAGGATGTGGTAGAGTGAACACCAATGAAGTTTAGCCATTATTTCTAGCACTATCTCTTGGTTTCCTCAAATAACAGATCCCTGAGGTCCCTCCAGTCCTATGCATGGGTACAGGGGTGCAGAGGGTTGGGAGAAGTAACTCCTAATATATAGAGCACTCTGCTCAGTTCTCACCACTGTTGCTCTCGTTCTTGCATGGAGATGGTGAATGTCTACTTCAACATCTGTTGGTGTTAGGAAAATTATCTCACTGTGACAAAAAGCAACATTTTTCATACAAATATAATAAAGTCTCATTCTTGCAGTCAAGTACCGGCTCATCAGAGATGAAAGAGCAGGGGCGGCAAGGCAAGTGGTAGGTAGAAGGCAGGTCAACTAACTACCTGAGAAAAAGTAGTGTTGCCCATGGGTTATTTTTGTGCTCTCTATGCCCTCTTTGAGGTAGAGGCCAGAAATGAAGTGGATAAGAATAAAGCCTGGGCGCTTGTGTCTTTTTGATAATTTAGCAGTTCACACTAGAAACATTAGGGAAGCAGCAATTTTTAGAGTTACCAAATAAAAAGGTACCATTTTGGGTTTACAGACCTTCTGTTTCTAGACGGAATTTGTTTCTGAGAAGTTACCCTCTATGGGTGAACTTGATGCTGGAAATTCCTTCCATTTTTGAGGTTTTGATTCAGTGTTTCAGTTTACTTACTTTATTCCCTAACTATAAGTGGTGACTATCTCTTAATTAACTATGTGTGTGCTAGCTTGGTATCTATCAACTCTGTATATACACATATACATACAATCAGAAACAGGTGTATTTTCTTCTATGAACCATGGCTTTGCTCCTATATCTATTCTCTGCTATCAATGCTTAGGCATAATTTAATTGGTGTGATTATTTAGATGACAGCTTGTCTTCAGGAAACAAAAAATAGATAAAAAGTAGTTTTCACTAGAGTATATGGTAATATACAAAGAGAATGCTAGACACAAGGTATAGGTTTTTAAAAACACAACAAGACTTTCTGGAGGTGTGAGTAAGGTTTCCAAGACCTGGGTAAGTGCTCTTCAGTGGAAATAAAATCAGGTCAATGTAGAAAACAGATTTGGTTGCCATTTCTCCAGAAAGTAGTTTTGTGGATATACCACTAATCTTTAAATATTATTAGATGTAGCATTCCCTGGGGGTGCAGGATTATTTAACCAGAGTTTTGTTCATAAGGTAGACCTTGTGGAGTATATTATGGATGAAGTAAGCCTGTAGCTGTAGCACTGTGGCATCAGATCCTGGAAGCTAAGCAGGGTCAGGCCTGGTTAGTACTTGGATGGGAGACCACCTGGGAGCACCAGGTGCTATAGGCTTGGGAGAAGGACCTGGCAGCCCACTCAAAGTACAGGAGAGATTTCACATAAACAGATAGTCATAACTGTTTTGAAGATCATAAAAATGTCTTGCTCAGGATTTCTCTAGGAAATTTTCCTTTAATTGCTATGACATGAGGGCAGAAAGCCCATGAATGTTTTACTAATGTCCAGGTTCCCAGGGACAGGGGAGAGTGGGTCCCTTTCCCAGGGACTCAGCTAAGCACAATGCACTGTGACAGGGTGTCGGTTGAGCACTGTCTGGAAGTGCAGAGGAAGACCTGACTAGTGCAGACCTGGGCATATTGATGCTCTGTGTTTTCTTCATGTTCTAACTATTTCTTTAGATGGGAATATGTTTTCCCTTTGTGTACCCAAATAAATATGATCTCATCTATGGGTGTAAGTCAAGTGTGTATAAATAATTAAATGTGGTTTGGAACTCATCTTCATGTTTTCAAATTTGTTTGGACTCCGAAAATTCCCCACATTAGGAAGGATTCTGTAGATAGGTGTGAAACCAATTGTGATATAATTGAAATAATAATAATAATAGCAATAAATTTCAAATACTCTGAGGGGAAATGTCCACCTATAAAATCAAGGAACACATTCTGAGGGGAGAGGTGAGGATTACATTTAACATCTCAGTTCATAGCACAGGGTTGACTGATGAAAAGATCAAAAGACACTGATGAGCACAATCTCACAGTTTCTCAGCCTTCCCTTGGGACCTCCAAAGTATCCCCTGATAGAAAGAGCAGTCAGTCATCTAAAGAATTTACACTTCATTTTAAGGGCCAAAATTATTAACTTCTTGCAGCCCAAAAAAAAAAAAATCCCATTTAAAAAGTGCTCTGCCTGGAGCATCTTCTATTTCCAGCAATGGTAGGCAGATAACATGTTGGTGTCGAAACCAAAGCCTCTATAATTCTTTTTTCAGCACAATTGTTACAAAAGGAATGGAAAGTCATGAAAGATTAGAGAAAACCTCTTGGGCATTACCAGCAGGGGGCAGTAGGCCACCAGAGAGAAAACTGACAGGCATGCCTCAGATTCAGGAACAAGCTTTTCTTGCTTAGCATTCTGGGTCTGACTGTACTTTTAATAAATTGTAACCTAATCAGAGAAAGAGAAGGGATTGGGAGATTTTCTCTCAGCATAAACCAAGGTTCCAGAAAAAAAAAAAGAAAAAAAGAAAAAGAAAAGAAAAGAATAACTGCCACTCTCAAACTAAAAAGCAACAGGACAATACTGTAGAAACTACTTTATACTATTATTCTTTTAAACTGAGCTTTCAAGTGTTTCCAGTACCAAGTAAAAACACTGGTACAGTAAAAAGATCACTTTGGCTAAAAATAATTCTTTTAAAAGGAGACAAAAGTTTTGGTGCACACATATATAAAAATATTGATAGGGCTGGGGTTTAGCTCAGTTGGTAGAGTGCTGTTCTGCACACGCTGAGGCCCTAGGTTTAATCCCCAGCACTGAGAAAATGGGAGCAGGACCTGGCAGCCAACTCTCAAAACAACCCCCAAACTATCAGCCACTGAAAAAACCCAACAAATAGCAGAGAAGCACTGACATAGTGCCGACCACAGTACAGTGTTGGGGAGTGTTTCATTCTGTTGTACATAGGTTCACTCTAAGTCGGACATGAGTCGATGGCACCTAACAAGAACAACAGCAACAATTTCAAATGTCTTCTAATTTTAAATAATTCCAAGACACAGAGTAGAGGAAAATATGTACAAATGTCTACAATCAACAATTGTCAAGTTCAGATGCCGATAGTTCTTACAAATAAATAAAATGGAAAACAGTAGACAAATGAGCCAAGCATTCTGACAGAGGAATATTTATGCCTAATAAACATGAAAGATTGTCTTTGCTTTTTAATAATGAAGAAATGGCAGAGTAAAAATTCAAAGAGAAGCCAGGTATGGTGGCACACACCTGTAACCCCACCACTCAGAAGCCTGAGGCTAGAGAATCATGAGTTCAAGGCCAGCCTGGTCTATATAGTGAGTTCCAAACAGCCTGGGCTACAGGGAAAAACCCCGTCTCAAAAATAACAAGAAAAGCCAGGCACAATGGCGAACACCTGTAGTCCCAGCGGCTGGGGACGCGGAGGCAGGAAGATCCCAAGTTCGAGACCAGAGACAGTCTGTGTAACTTAGTGAGACCCTGTCTCAAAAAATAAAAAACTGGGCTGGGGGTGCAGCTCAGTGGTCCAGCACTTGCAGAGCATGCAAGCACGAGGCCCTGGTTTCAATCCCCAGTACTGTAATAATAATAATAATAATAATAGTAATAATAATAATAATGGCAAGAAAAGAAAGCAGCATTGCAAAACCAATGGGTTGGTAAACATTAAAAAATGTGTCAAATACAAATCTAAGTATTGATGAGCATTTGGAACTTATGGTATTCACATATACTGAGGTGTAAGTGCAAAGTTATGCAATCATTTGGGAAGGAGTTTGACTTTTTTCTCTCTTGGCAGTACAGCTGTTGAACCCAGAGCCTCATACATGCTAGGGAAGCTCTCCACCCCTGAAATGCACTCCTGTTTTGTTTTTATTTTTGAGACAGGGCCTAGTTAAGTTGTCCAGGCTATCTCTGGCCTCAAACTCATAGTCCCTGCATCAGACTCCTGAGTTTCTGAGATTACAAGCATGTGCCATGGCACTCAGCTGAAATATGACATTTCTTAACCAGTTACAGATACCTAAAGCTTATTTAATAATTTTACTCTTGAGTTTATAACCTCACAGAAATGCTCTGTCCATCAGAAGATGTTAGGGATCCTACAGAGGACACATGGTTAAGATAAGGGCCCATCTAGCATGCCTAGGGGACTGGGATTTAGCTCAGTTGGTAGAGCGCTGCACTGCAGTCTCTGAGGTCCCGAGTTCGATTCCCAGCACCACAAAAATGGGAACAGGGCCTGGCAATCCACTCCCAAGGCAATCCTGAAACAGTCAGCCATTGAAAACCCTATGAGGGTTGCTATGTGTTGGATACTGACTCAACGGCACCTAACAACAACAACAAGCATGCCTAGAGGACCAGCATCTATCCTCCAGGGCAAGATGGTACCTACCTAACAACCTACCCTTCATGCCTCCAGCTGATTGGCTGATGGCCATCCTAACACAGTTACTGACAGTTGTTAACAGTTGCCAAGGAGATTATATAAATTGAGAGCACGAAGCTGCTCAGGGCCAGCCACTGAGAGTCTACACCATCAACCAGCAGCTGTAGCACTATCAGCAGCAGATCCTGGAGTCACCATCATCCGGGATCACCAAGAGAGCTACTGCTTAACATCACAGAGGCCACTCCATCACCAGACCAGGACAGAGCTCATCAGAAGCAGCCAGTCTTCGTGAGACATCCCAGGCCCATCTAACTGGACTACCATCTCCATCTTCCACACGCACTTCACAGCAGGACATCCAAGAAGGAGACGCGGACTACTACCTGAGCCACAACTGTGCCATCTTCGCCCTTTCAAGCGAATCTGGCCTGGGGGGTGAGGGGGGCGGTGCGCAAGCCTGGGAACCGTGACCTGTTTTTTTATAGGAGCTGCCTAATAAAGTGCATCTGAAGGCATCCGGAGGCTGTCATCCTTGACTCCGCCTGCCGGTCCCTGCTCACCAGTCCACCACTGGTGTTGAGGATCCCAATCCTGACCAGAGAGCTAGCCAATGAAGCTGGCCAAGGAGAGAGGCACCCCAACAAGAAAACACCTAAAAGAATAGTTAGAGAAGCATTAGTTACATAGCACCAAACATGAAAAAAAAAAAGTGACCTTTAAGATAAGAATGAAAAGCAAATGGTAGTGTAGTTTTGTTAACAGAACACTATGTAGCTCTGAAAATTAACAAACTGCCTACCCATAAAGTAACATGTGTGACTTTTAAAGATAAAGTTTCAAATGAAAGAAGCTGGACACAATTTAATATATGTGGTATGATTCTATTTTAACAATGTCCAAAACTCAGCAAAATTAAATTTGATTATCTAAGAGAGTTTAATTGGGTAGTATAACTTTCACAAAGCAAGAGCATTACAGCCATAAAATCAGTGTCTACCCCAAGGGGAATGGAGAAATTTATTTTGTGAAAGGATACATACATGGAATTTTATGTTCTGGTAGTGTTCTGTTTCCTGAGACAAGTGGAATTTGTTGTCGGGAATTCGAGCCCATGAAGCCAGTGGCAGTCCATGTGTTCAGTATATAAAAGAATTTATGCCAACCCAGAGGTTATAGTGGAGGAGAATGTAGGAAGTTTATTAAAAGAGAATACACCTTTGAGAAGTGCAGGTGGGAAGTAGAGAAGAGGGGCCGCTCCTGCTCCTGCTGCCTAGAGCTAAGGTCAGATGTGACTTCTATAGTGAGGTCTGAACCATCTGGGTAGGAAAGAAATATTTCACACCTGGGGTCTATGCCTGGAGTGGGTTAATGGATTCCCTAATGCCTTCCAAGGAATGGGCTCAGAGGAGGACATTTCAAAAAGTTAAGAATTCAGGCAGATATAATGTTGATTGTTGTTGTTGTTGTTAGGTGCCATTGAGTCGGATCGGATTCATAGCGGCTTTTATAGGGTTTCCAATGGCTGATTGTTTCCAGATTGCCACGGGAGTAGATTGCCATATTCTTCTCCCATGTGTGCAGTGCTGGGAAATAATGTTGATAGGGGAGCAGAATCCACAGAACAATGTCCTGCTCAATTGCTGGGGTGATTCATGTCTCACACAGTCTTTATTATCCTTCAAGGCTGAATGCAGGAGTTATTTTTAATCTTGTTCTTCGTCCTTTGACCTGGTAAAGGCTAAGCTAACCTACCTAACAGAACTTACATGTTTATTTACAATATTTTGTTACACTGCATCTCTTTGACACAAAGAAGAGATTATTGAAAAATGAAAGTAAATAAATATATGATATCTATGTCCCATGTCCCTGACCTAAAAATTATCCAGGGTGTACCTCTTTCCAGTTTCTCTGACCATTTACTTACTTTTCTTTGGAAAACTTATGAAAGAAAATGAAGTAGAATGCATCTACAAAGTTCCTCTCGGAAATATACATTCTGTTATGAAGCCAACAGCAAAAAGTAAAATGGAATCTTACTCTTCAGTTAAAATTTATCTGCTATGTACAATTGTCAGGTAGGTTGTTTAGTTTTCACCAGGCCAAAGGAGGGGGAAGAGGATTTGTTGCTTCCGGCCCACCAGACCTGGGCTCTCTCCTCAGACCCTCTCCACAGTAATGTCTTTCTTGGCTGCTTCTCAGATTACTCAGGTAATCTTTCTGTCATCTCCCTGAGTCGAGGTCTCTCAGCAGCCTCTGGATATTCCTATTTCACTGGCTCCCACACTCACCTTCAGTTCTTGGGACATGTTCCATCCAGCTTTCTCACCTATGCTTTGAGTGTGGCCCATTTCCAGTCTTTCTGGAAGCCTGATGTGGGACTCTGAGGTAACTGGGGGCAGGACCCACTCTCATGTACAATCCAAAGACCCCATTTGAATCAGGCTCAGAGATCCTGCTGCATTGAGGGATAAGAAGTTTACTCCTTTTCCTCCTCCTCCACTTCAATCTAGGGTTTTCAATGGAAAGAGGTTTCCTTCTCAGCTATTGAGGATTCCTGGCCAGAGCTACTCTCTGGTGTGATTCAAAGACCAGGAAAGGAGATCTGTCCATTTTCAGGCCCACGTGGGTGGAGGTCCACATCCTCCATCTCTCCCTGACTGCTTCTGTCTGATCAAAAGTTCCCTAGCTTTCTCAGCACCTTTGGCCCTGAAAAGTAGGAAAACTCTGGACTGCATATCCCTTCACCTGGCAACATGTAACAAAAGGAGGCTGGGCCAGGAGGGGGCATCATGAGGAATTGACTCTCAATACCCCGGGCCACTTCCTTACCTCTGCTAGAGCAAGAGAGCTAGCCTGAGACCCAGGGGAGGCTATGACTTCGGCTTAACAACTCAGAGAGGTGCCTCTCATAAACAGCACACTATGCATCTAAAACAATTGTTGTTGTCCTTAGGTGCTGTCTAGTCGGGTCATAATAGCAATGGCCAACACTTCACTAAACTTTGCCTTGTGTCTAACTTTCCTCTCCTACTGGAACTGATTGATTGATTGGTTGGTTGGTTGGTTGACTTATTATTTATTGTAGTACTTAGGAATTGAACCCATGGCTTCATACATACTTTGCAAGTGCTCTACCGCTGAGCTACACTACCAGCCTATTTTTAATTTTTAAATTTTCAAATCAAATTCTTGCTAAATTATGCAGGCTGCCCCTGGCCCTGAACTCACATTTCTCTTGCCTCCACGCCCTGTGGCATTTGATCCCATCAGACCTCAGAAGCTAAGCAGGGTCGGCCTGGTTAGTACCTGGATAGGAGACTGCCTGGGAACACCAGACGCTGTAGGTTGAGAGAAGGACCTGGCAACCCCCTCCCAAAAATCAATCTGCCATTGAAAACCCTATGAATGGCAGAGAAGCACTGACAATAGTGTTTTCCCTGTTGTATAGAGGGTCACTATGAGTTGGATACCGACTCCAGGGCACCTAACAACAACCACCTCCTGAGTCCCTGGGATTACAGGCCCAGCTCCTGCTGGAATTTAAAACCCTGGCAAACATTCCTTCTCCCTCTCCCAGAAACCTTTCTCCTTTCCTGGGGCTTCCTTCACTTCAGCTTTCTGCTTTTGACTTTCTCAGCCCGTCCCGAAAATTAACTCACATATGCCACACCCTATAGACACTGGTCAGTTACATGTCATTAGGACATTGTTCACAGAAAAGAAATCTCCCATGTCAGGATAAATAGGACCTCGTCATTTAAAGTGTAGCTCCACCCACTGCGAGGAAATACCCGCCCTCTGTGTAGGAACATCCTGTGAACATTCACTTGGCCCAAACCCTGTGGCAAATCCCCCGCTAGGTTACTTTGGGGAGTCAATCTCTAAGTTTTTTCTTAATGGGTCTCTGGCTTCCTCTTGGACGTCCCACACTTTTTTGTCTCCACAGAAGTAAGACTCACCTGCTCCTCGTTGCTCCCTCTCCTTCAGACTCCCTCTTTCACTTCCCCACCCTGTCCACCCTGTGTGCTTGAACAGAACTGAGATCTGACCTCCCTGGAGGAGGAAAGGGGAGAAAAGAGGGGAAAACCTACACAGCTCAGCCTGCCAAAAACGCTCCTCTCACACAAGCACACGGTGGGGACCAAATGTAACCTGGGCTTCGGTGCTTTCAACACCTCTTTTTCTCTCTTTCCTTCCCCTTTCTTCCCCTCACTGCTCCCTTCCCGCACTTCCCCCTGCTTCCAGGTTTAGTGGTGGGTTTTCCCTTTTTCCCACCTCACTCCTTCCAGCAGTGGCTTTGAGCAACCCTCCCATTGTGGCCGCGGGGCTCTGCAGGCAGTTGGAGGAGGGACATTTCTCACCCCACCATTATGAACCAGCACCTGGGCCAAGGGATATGTTAGTGCTGAGGGTGGGAGCCCAGGCCAAGAGGCCACCTGGCTGTGACCTCAGTTGCTTGGCCAGCAGGGCGCCTCCTGGCCTCTGTTCCATGCTGAGAGGAGGCCTCCCTCCCCCCACACAATCAAAGCAAAGTCAGAACTTCCAAGAGAAATTAATGATTCTTAAAAAAATTCTCATAAAGAGAAGATATTTGCTCTCTTGCGATAGATATGTTTAACAAATATTTGAAAGAAATATTGCATAATATATCTAATGTGCTTAGTGTTATTGGAGGAGTAACACATTAGATATAATATTTCACCTAGCATCAAAATGGGAATCAGTAATATTAAAATATATACCATGCACTGCTCCAAAGGAACTTACAAGCCATTGCAAAAATACATAGACATACAGGCGCACACACACACACACATACACACTGGGTAGAAAATTTGATGAAAACAAAGTTATTTGGGAATTCCAATATTTATGAAAGAATAATAAAACAGCTTTAATGAGCAGAATATGCTTTGCCTTGAAAGGCAAGATTTTGAAACACAGTGTATGAGGAAAGCTAATATGAGGAAAGATACAAGCCTGAGGAAAAACATGAAGTTTGGGAATTCACGTAAGAAATTGTGGTTGCAAATTTCATAAGAGGAGAAAGTAGCCTGGTTTTGGAGGACAAGCTGAGACAGGCTTGGCTAAGCACCAAATGGTTCTTGAAAGAGAATGAAAGACATAGATTAGAACCTAGTTATATATATCAAAGCAAGTATAGGTGGAATTGGTGAGGGTCAACATTTTCCAGTCAGATAAGTGCTTCGGGAATCATGATGTTTAGACAGGAGGAGGGAAGACTCTTGGGTAGGAGACCCAGGGCTGGATTGAGAATTAACAGCTTTGGGTCAGGACAGTAATTGTATACTGGTGTCTATTTCAAGTGAACATGAAGTGCTTCATTAGGTACATACCAGGTTAATCTGTTCTACCAAGTGTATCATATCTAGACTGAGAGTTATTATTTTGGCAGTTATTTGGTTAAGTTTTGATTAGTCCAATGATATCCTGCAGAATCCTCCAAGTTTTATGTGGATCAGAATGACTAATTAAATGGAAATACTGTAAGAGCTTTTCTCTTCTGAAGGCCATATTTTTTCTGATTTATTGTCTTAACTGGGATGCAGACAGAAGACACTATAGACTTTATCTTCCAGGCCAGTGAATGAATGTATAGGCTATGTACAGTACTGGTTACACATATTCCAATAATGCATTCAGGAACTAGGTAAATGAGACTATGGATATACATTAAGCTACACATGGCAGAGGAGTCCATTTAATACCTGTCCTATATATACCCACCCCCACTCTAACAGAGGGATGATGATGATAATTCAGGACCCTGATTATCAATGTTAATTGGAATCATGCATTCAATAGTTATCAAAATGTTTGGTTATTCCTTTCACCCAGTGTATGATTATCCATACACATGGCAATAGGTCACCAGGAGAACAGACTGGATGAGCTATGATTTATACTCTACAGTTTTCGTATGTATTCACCACTTTTGTTGTCAATTAATTCAGTTATGTAATTGCTTCTACTGCCATCACTGCTGGCATCCAAAGGAGAGTCACTCGTGAACTTCCTAATGATGTTGGCAACTCTCAACAACACATATGCTATGACTTTAGAAAATACCATATTTTTCAGTCATTCCTCTGGAATATTGTTTTCTGAGTAGGTTTGTTATTGTTGTTAGGTGCCATTGAGTGGGGTCCACTCAGTGACCCTCAGGGTTTTCAGTGGCTGATTATTTTGGGATTGCTTTGGGAGTGGATTGCCATGTCCTTCTCCCATTTTTGTGGTGCTGGGGATAGAACCTGAGTCTTCTGAGAGTGCAAAGCAGTGCTCTACCAACTGAACTAACCCCCAGCCCCTATGATAGGTTTAGAAAATGTATAATATTATAATGCCTTCAGTCATACTGCTGTGGCATCTGATCCTGTCAGATTTTGGAAGCTAAGCAGGGTTGGACCTCATCCCCCACTTGGGAACACCAAGTACTGAAGGCTTGCAAGAAGGACCAGGCAACCCACTCTCAAAAATCAATCAGCCACTGGAAACCCTATATATAGCAGGGAAGCACAATAATAGTGCTTCATCTGTTGTATGTAGAGTCCCTATGAGTCAACGACACCTAACAACAACAGAATCTTATAATAAGACCTATTCTAATTGTCTAAAATCTTTGACACTTTTGTTTTCCTCTTCTTTCTACAAAAGTAAATATGGTATTTTTTATTAGAAATTTTTAATGTACATCATAATGTGATTCATTTTGACATGCTTTTCATTGTGACAATTTTCATATATGCATTTTGATAAACATTATTCATATAGGTTACCCCTTACCCTCCCCTATGCTTCACCCCTCTCCCCTTTCCCATCTAAGTTTCCCATCCAGGTCTTCTCTATCTTTTACTTAGTAGTATTTTTCTATATGTCCTTGGGTTCCAGTTCTCTTTAAGATAGAAACTTTTCCTGTAGTGGTCTTTGTTTTTATCTTGTTAGAACAATTACATGCAATTTTTAGTCCGTTTATATTGACATCATTCTTATGTTCCCCCCACCTTTTATTATGATCCGACCTTTAAGTAGGATTTTTCTTTCTTGTAATTTTGAATCAGCTCCCTCATATGAGTGAGAACATGTGGTGTTTCTCTTTCTGAGCTCGTGTTCGTTCACTTAAAATAATTTTCTCTAATTCCATCCATTTTGCTGCAAATGACCTTATTTCATTTTTCTTGATTGCTGAATAGTATTCCATTGTGTATATATACCATAGTTTTTTTTATCCATTCTTCTGTTGAAGGGCACTTTGGTTGATTCCATGTCCTTGCTATTGTGAAAAGCGCTGCAATGAACATGGAAATGCAGGTGTCTCTGTGGTATAATGACCCATCTCCTTTTGGGTAAATTCCCAATAGTGTTATGGCTGGGTCATATGGTAGATCTATTTTTAGTTTTTTGAGGTACCTCTATATTGATTTCCACAGTGGTTGCACCAGTTTACAGCTCCACCAACAATGTAAGAGTGTTCCCTTTTCCCCCACAACCTCGCCAGCATGTGTTGTTGTTTGTTTTATTGATCTTGGCCATTCTTACTGGTGTAAGGTGAAATCTCAGAGTTGTTTTGATTTGCATTTCCCTAATGTCTAGGGATGTTGAGCACTTTTTCATGTGTTTCGTGGCTTTATGGACCTCTTCATTTGAGAACTGTCTACTCAGTTCCTTTGCCCATTTGTGTATTGGGTTGTTTGTTTTTTGGGTTTTTTTTGTCTTGAGTTCTTTATAAATTCTAGAAATTAGACCTTTGTCTGATGTATAAAATGTGAAGATGTTTTCCCATTCCGTGGGGGTTTCCTAGACTCTGTTAATTGTTTCTTCTGCTGTGCAGAAGCTTTTTAATTTCATGTGATCCCATTTATCTATTCTTGTTGCAATTTCTTGAGCAATTGGAGTCCTATTAAGGAAATACTTTCCTATGCCTATATGATGGAGTGTATTGCCTATCTTGCCTTCTATGAGTTTTAAAGTTTCTGGCTTTATGTTGAGATCTTTTATCCATTTTGAGTTGACTCTCGTGTATATTGAGATGCGGATCCACTTTCATTTTTCTGCATGTGGATGACCATGTTTCCCAGCACCATTTGTTGAAGAGGCTGTCCTTTTTCCAGTTTACTTGCTTTGTTCCTTTGTTGAAAATAAGGTGGCTATAGGTGTGTTGAGGTATATCTGGGTCTTCTATTCTGTTCCAGATGTCTTCGGGCCTATTTTTGTGCCAGTACCAAGCTGTTTTTGCAACCGCTGCCCTGTAGTAAAGTTTGAAGTCAGGGATTGTGATTCCACCTGCATTAGATTTGCAGCTTAAAAGTGTTACGCGGTCTTTTGTGGTTCCATATGAATTTTTGGATCATTTTTTATATTTCTGTAAAGTCAGTCAGTGGAATTTTAATGAGTATTGCATTAAATCTATAGATTGCTTTTGGTACGATAGCCATATTTACAATATTAATTCTCCCTATCCAGGAGCAGGGGAGGTCTTTCCAGTTTTTAGTGTCCTCAGTTATTTCTTTCTTTAATGTTTTGAAATTTTCCTCGTAGAGATCCGAAGGGTCTTTGGTTAGATTGATTCCAAGGTATTTAATTTTCTGGTGGGTTATCATGAATGATATCTTTCCTGAAATTTCCTTCTCTTCTTGTTTGGAATTGGTGTAAAGAAAAGCTATTGATTTTTGTGTGTTAATTTTGTAGCCTGCAACTTTGCTGAATGAGTTAATTAGATCCAGAAGTTTTCTGATTGAGGTTTTGGGGTCTTTCAAGTATAAAATCATATCATCTGCAAATAATGATAATTTGACCTCTTCCTTGCCAATCTGTATCCCTTTGATTTCTTTCTCTTGTCTGATTGCCCTGGCCAGAACTTCAATTACTATGTTGAATAGAATAGGAGAGAGAGGACATCCTTGTC
>VMDO01023034.1:0-32451 GCA_007922755.1 Pedetes capensis
CTACAGGAAAAGTTTCTATCTTAAACAGAAATGGAACCCAAGGACATATAGAAAAATACTATATAGTAAAAGATAGAGAAGACTTGGATGGGAAACTTAGATAGGAAGGGGGGAGGGGGGAAACATAGAAGAGGGTAAGGGGTAACCTATATGAATAATGCTTATCAAATTGCATATATGAAAATTGTCACAATGAAAAGCATGTCAAAATGAATCGCATTATGATGTACATTAAAAATTTCTAGTAATAAAAAAAAAATCCACCCAGCGTAGTCCTGAATTACAGCCCATCTTCCTGAATTACATACCACGTCCCCTCATTTACCCCTCATTCCCTCCTTGTTCCATATGCAGTGGTCTTGTCTCCTCTGGTTGCCATGGACAAGATGATTTATTAGTATTTCCACCAGAAAGTCACCTCCAAGGCTACATTGAGTCTTTCATGCACCTAAATCCATAAATTTATATTCCAAAAGGAAATATTTAAAAAGTGCAGGGTGGGTACTCCTATTACCGTATAGAAGGTGGGTAAGATTTTTTCTTAGGACTTTGTGAAGACTGAGTAAGATAAAGTAATAAAAATTGTTTAGTGTAGTGCCTGGCACACAATAGGTACTGAATACATGGAGATTCAGCACTCGTGATAGAATCGGTATTGGTCTTGGGGAGGAGGTGGGTAACGGAAGAGGAAAGAAAGGGAGGGAAGCCTTCCTTCCCAAGCATGCAGCCATGAGGGCTGAGTTTCAGAATTCAGTTGTGAATCCAGCTCATGCCCTGAACCCAGATTATACCTTGGGGTGTGGACTTCCTGCCTGGAAACAGGGAATGAAGTGATTTCCCGGGGAGGCCGGGCCATGTCACCTGAGCCACCTTGTTCTGGGCAAACTGGAGCTGGCAGTGAAGCTTTGGCCACCTAAGACAAGGAGCTGGGCGGGCTGGGGAAGGCAGCATCCTGCCTCCCTCTCCCCCAGGACTCTTCTGCCTGTCCCTGCTGGCTGCCACCCCTGGGAGTGGGTGGCACAGATGAGCAGCCTGGCCATGAGGACGCCAGGTCCCCAGGTCCGATGTGCACCTTGGGTGGGGGCTCCTCAGTCCTGGGCCAGGACTGTTGTCTTTTCCCCCTCCTTCTGGGGTCTGAGAATCTGAAGCCGAGGACAGGCAGATGCTGGTGTGTTCAGTTCAGGTCCCAAGGCTCTGTAGGGGCTCATCAGGAATTACTGAGGGGCAGGGTGGCCCAGACCCTACGCTGTGGCCATAGACTCTGAGCAAACCGGTGTCTTGACTGTGTAGGAGCCGGGGCTTCTGGAGACACTGCCCCCCCAGGACCCGTCCCTGCCTTCTCTGGGGGAGCCCCTTCATGGGGCTGCCCTGTCAGCTGCCCCCCAACAGAAAGCCCTGCTGTCTGTCCTCCCTCCTATTTCTCCCTCAGGACCTTCTGAAAGCAGAAGCCTTGAACCAGGAAGCCAAAGCTGGGACGCAGCTCTATAAAATCCAAACCTTGGCAAACGCTCTACACTACCCCTCGGAACCTTGGAAAGAAACACGGGCCCCTCATTTGCTTGAGTAATTCAGACCCAAATTCACGGTGAGGGGAATGATTGTGGAAGAGGGTCTCGGGACAGATCTGCAGGAAGTGGGGCTGGCTCAACCCTTTCCGCCTATCTGCCTTGTGGGATGCGTGTTCCCTTGGACCGGCTAAGGGTAATCACTGAAAATGAGCAAAGAACAACCAAGCGAAATACCCAGGCACCCACACACAGGTCCCACACTGCCACCTCACAGGACTGACATTATTCACTGCTTTCTTTTGTCAACACCCTCTGCAAAGAAGTAAACATCTGCCAGGTGCAGTAGCGCACACCTGTAATCCCAGCAACTTGGGTGGCAGAGGCAGGAGGATCGCAAGTTCAAGACAGAGGCAGTCTGCATAACTTAGCAAGACCCTGTCTCAAAAAGTAAAAAAATGGGCTGGGGTTGCAGCTCAGTGGTGTAGCACTTGCAAAGCATGCAAGTGCAAGGCCCTGGGTTCAACTCCCAGTACTGCAAAAAAAGAAATAAACATCTGTAATTTCACAATGAATGTTCAACTGCAAGTAACTCAAATGCATGGATTATGTAAGGATTCTTTTGTTCTCACATTATTTCAAAAATAGACTCCTATTGGGACTCAGTGGACTAAGCTCTAGAGCTGTCGAGGCCCAGGTCAAGTTCACAGTCCCCAAGGTGAGCCACCTGTGGGCTGCTAGGCACCATATGGGGACTTCTACCTTCCAGGTCTCCTCATCCCACTCCTGAAAGCACCCAGCAGACAGGCACCACTGTGGTTATTGTACAGCTGAGGAAAACAAAGCATAACTTCTTTGCCTGGGGTCCCACAGCTGGGAAGTTACAGAGGCAGAATCGAACGTGAGTCCTTCAGACACCAGGCCTTCCCAGCATGTCCCCTTCTGCTGTCTCTATGGGGTGAAGGGTCTTGGTGTGAACAGGGGCAGAGCGCCCTGGGAGCTCTGGGCATGGATATGGGAGATGAGGAGTCTTGGCTTTGTCAAGATGAAGTGAGGGTCAAGTCACACTTTCCTAGCAGGAAAGAAGGGTGAGCAGGGATTAGTGAGGACTAGGCATCCGCCACCAGCAGCTTCCATGGCATCCCTGTGTGAACAACAATGCAGTGTGGCCCTGTGGTAGGCGTAACCTTTTGTTGTCACTCAGCCTGGTCCTTGGTCAAGAAAATTGTGATTATTTACATTACAGGCATGGCATTTTTCCTGACTACCCAGTTGGAATTTAAATGAGTTATAAAGTTGCATGTCCAGGCTGTTAGTTCCTCAACCATTCCATTTCCAAACTCCACACTTTGATTCTGAATGAGAATATTTAAGACTGGTGAGAATCAGGGACTACAGATAGACATAGCAAAAGCCAGGGAATTTTTACACTTCCTTCCCTCAAAGTCAGCTTTAAAACTCACCAGTAGATAGGATAGGTCAGAATCGACCCACTATGTTAAGAAAGGTCTTAGGGAGGGTCTCAGACCCCCGCCATATCTGCCCCATCTGTGAGCACACGAACGCACTTGGGGTTTCTGGGAAAGTTGGCCACAAACTTTCCCTTCACACAGGTCTCCTTCTAGAACCCAGCCTGGGGATGGGCTTCACAGCCTCCCTGCTGTCTGACCTGCATGGACCATTTTTTGAAATTTCCTTATTTTTAGAACATCTTTACATTTATGGGAAAGTTGGAGAGGTCACACAGAAGCTCCTAGGGACCTCATGCACCCATTTCCTCTGTTATTAACATTCTACCTGTATGGTGCATTCATCACAATTAATGAACCAATATGATGCGTTGTTATTAGTGGAGGCGCACACCGTGTTGAAATTTCTCTCATTTGGGCCTAACATCCTTTTCCAATCTGGGATCCCATCCAGAACACCTCATTCCATTTAGCCGTCACGGCTGTTTAGGCTCCTCATGGCCGTGACCATTTCTCAGAATCCCCTTATTTCCAATGACCTTGACAGCTTTGAAGAGTACTGGTCAGATATTTTGTAGAGTATCCCTCAATTTGGGATTTTTTTCCTGTTTTTCTTATGATTATACTGGGGTTATAGGCTGGAGGGGGGGAAACTGCAAAGGTAAAATGCCACTTTCATATCAAATGCAGAGGCTGTTGACACAGTTTTATCACAGTTGATATTGCCCTTGGTCACTTACCTTAGGTAGTGTTTGTCAAGTTCTCTACTCTGAAGCACGGAACATTTTCTTTGAAGTTTTATTTCAGTTTTGATTAATAGGTAATCATTGCATGGAGTACAATGTGGAGAGGGTTTAGTTTTGAGACAGAGTTTTGCTATGTAGCCCGGGCTATCTTGGAACTCAGTGTGTAGCCCAGGCTGACCTTGAACTAGCAATCCTCCTGCCTCAGGCTCCCAAGTGCTGGGATTACAGGCATGCACTGCCACACCCAATGCCACACCCTGTGTGATTTTTTTTTTTAACACATGTATACATTATGGTGCCTGCAGCT
The DNA here is from genome assembly GCA_007922755.1 of Pedetes capensis. Taxonomy (NCBI): domain Eukaryota; kingdom Metazoa; phylum Chordata; class Mammalia; order Rodentia; family Pedetidae; genus Pedetes; species Pedetes capensis. The sequence continues at coordinate 4,028 of VMDO01023034.1, forward strand.
GTAGCCCTGTGGCAGCCGATCCCATCACATCCCATCACATCTCGGAAGCTAAGCAGGGTCAGGCCTGGTTAGTACCTGGATGGGAGACCACCTGGGAACACCAGAAGCTGTAGGCTTGGGAGAAGGACCTGGCAACCCCCTCCCAAAATCAATCTGCCGTTGAAAACCCTATGAACATCAGAGAAGCACTGACAGTGGTGTTTCCCCTGTTGTACAGAGGGTCGCTACGAGTCGAACACCGACTCGACGGCACCTAACAACATACATTATGGTGCCTGCAGCTGTACCACTGTGTTGTCCAATCCCATCAGATCTCAGAAACTAAGCAGGGTTGGGCCTGTTTAGTACTTGGATGGGAGACCACCTGGGAATACCAGGTGCTGTAGGCTTGGGAGAAGGATGTGGCAACCCACTCCCAAAAGTCAATCTGCCATTGAAAACCTTTTGAACAGCAGAGAAGCAATAACAATAGTGTTTCGCCTGTTGTACATAGGTTTGCTATGAGTCGCACAACGACTCAATGGCACCTAACAACAATACATCATGGAATGATCAAAATCGGGCTAATTAACATATCTATCACCTCAAATATTTATAATTTCTTTATAGTGAGAACATTTAGCTTCACTCTGTTATCTTATTTTTGTTTATTTACTTTATTTATTGGACAGTATCTCCCTACGTAACCCAGGCTGGTCTAGAACTTGAGATCCTCCTGCCTCAACCTCTCAAGTGCTGGCATTGTAGGGGTACACCACCACACCTGCCTTAAAATCCTCTCTTTTAGCTATTTTGGAATATGCAATCCACGATTAACTTCAATCACCCTGCTGTGCAGTGCCTCCTGTTTAATTGAAACATAGTTCTCTTTGACCAACCTCTCCCCTTCCCTCCTGTGCCTCCACCCCAACCTCTGCTGCATTTTTATGGGCCTCTTCCTTTCAGTTGGGCAGAATACGAGTCCATCTGTCCCGGAGTCCTTGTGTTCTTTGCTCTGATGTCAGTGAGATGTTCTCTGAATATTGATGACCCTGTTATTTTATTAGAGGTTGAGTTGACCTTTTCGTCCAGCGAATTCCGGCTCTCATTTTGTCTGGGGAGTCTTTGGAGAGGACACCTGCCCTGTGCAAGTGTGTGTTCCTGTCAAAGCCGATTTTCTCCCTTCTAGCAGGGCAGCTCCTTGAAGGAAGCAGCCGCAATTTCAATCTCCAGACACCATGTACTATAGCAGCCTCCAGCTTTATTCCCTCTGCCCCCTTGGGCTACTACGAGCTTCATGGCACTCCTAGTATGCACTTGTTCCTTTCTTCCTTTGGTGCAACCAGTGGCTACATATCAGAGAAATCGTGGTGCTATAGAAAGAGCCCAGAATTGAGACATTTCCCTTTTCCCAAGAGTGGGCAGGAAGGAGACAGTTAAGGAAACCCAAATCAAAATATCCTATTGAGCTCCAGCACTAAATGTCCCCTGGTGTTTAATCCAGGATGGTCCCTGAAAGAGCTCTGATTTCACTTCTATATGAGCAGTATTCTGGTGCCCTACACACCATCCCAAAACTTAGTTGCTTAAACCAATAAAAATCACTCATTTTGCTCATAAATCTGTAATTTGGATCAAGGGTCACTTGTCTCTGCTCCTCCCAGACTCACCTGGGAAGTCTGACTGAGACTCACCCTCCAAAATGGTTCATCCATGTGGCCAGCAAGCTGGGGTTAGCTGTCCTCTGGAAGTTCAGCCAAACTGAAAGCCTGCCTCAGTTCCCTTCCACACCAGCCCCTCCGTGAGCTGCTTGGGCTTCCTCACAACATGTCAGCCAGCTTCCAAGAGTAAGCATGCCAATAGGAGAAGGAAGAGGCTGGACCATCTTTACAGTTGAGCCTCAGTTCATATCTTTTTGGTCATGGCCGCAAGCCCACCCAAATCCAACATAGACCTCACCTGTCAATGGAAATGCCAAAGTCATATTTAGGAAGAATGAGCAGGTCTCAATGTGCTATGGTGACCGTTTTGGGAAACCAGAAGTTGCTCCAGCAGGCTAATTTAAGAGAGTCACTTATTCTTCAGCACATATTTGTTGTAGCTCAGATGCTGGCCTGGATATGGGGAATATAATATTGAATCTGCCACCCTCACAGCTTAGAGGGGGTGTAGACAGGGAAACAGACCCTGACCACTTCCATCAGGACAGATCAAACTGGGACAGAAGTGAGCATTAGAGTTCATAAACCCATTGATGGATTCCTAACAAAGTCTTCAAGGCCCAGTAGCCTTCTGAGAAAAGTCTAAATGGAAAATATTTGTCCCAAGTTGAATCAAATGAGTAAGGCAAAAAAGCCACCGCTGAAGATAAAAGGAACCATAGTTGTCCCCACTTGTTGCTGCATTTGGGAAAAGAATTGTTTTAGTTGTGGTCATCAGGAAAAATAGTTTAACAACTTTGTCATCAATAACAATAATATTCATTGTTTTTATCAAGCATTCTTCTGCTCACGTAGGACACTTTTCCTGGATCAAAAATGTCTGTCTCCAGGATCTCTTAGCCATACAGGATCAGAGAAATCAGGGCTTAAATCCCAATAATGCTTATGTGGTTGTTGTTTATTATTATTAGGTGCTGTTGAGTTGATGTCCTACTCATAGCGACCCTATTTACAATAGGTGAAACAGTATTGTTAGTGCTTCTCTGTTGTTCATAGGGTTTTCAATGCTTAATTGTTTTTTGGGCATGGGTTGCCAGGTCCTTCTCCCAAGCCTACAGCACTTAGTGTTCCCAGGCGGTCTCCCATCCAAGTACTAACCAGGCCTGACCCTGCTTAGCTTCCTAGATCTGACAGGATCACACACCACAATGGTATGGCTGCAGGCTCTTATGTAGTGGTCAGACTAAAGCAGACTAGGGAGAAAGAACTGGCAGTCCACTCCCAAAACAATTAGCCATACAAAATCCTATAAATAGCAGAGAAGCACTGTCAAATAGAGTGCCAGAAAATGAGTCCCCCAGGCTGGAAGGCATTCAAGAAATGACTATGGAAGAGTTATTCCTCAAAGTAGAGTCGACCTTCATGATAGGAATGGAGTAAAACCCCTCGGATGTCCTTTTGCTGATGTGGCATGATTCAGAATGAGGAGAAACATAGTGGCTACAACAATAGGCTCAAACATAAAAAGATCCTGTGCACTGGGCGCAGTGGCACATGCCTGTAATCCCAGCGGCTTGGGGGGTGGAGGCAGGAGGATCACAAGTTCAAGACCAGGGGCAGTCTGCATAACTTAGTAAGACCCTGTCTCAAAAAAGTAAAAAAAAAAAAAAAGGGGGGGGGGGGCTGGGGGTGCAGCTCAGTGGTCCAGCACTTGCAAAGGATTCAAGTGTGAGGCCCTGGGATCAACCCCCAATACCAAAAAAATAATAATAATAATAATGTTCATGGCACAGTGTCAGGGAGTATTTTGTTCTGTTATACATAGGGTCACTATGAGTCAGATCCAACTTGACAGCACCTAACAACAACAACAATGGCCCTATTCCCCTTAGACAAATGATTTAACCATATGTTAGTTTGGAGATGATGAGAGGGCTCAAGCTGCAAATTTGTCGTGCTTACCCATTTCTTCCTCCCAGGAAAGAAGCTGTGTTCTCTGTATGCATTTGTCCATACGTGTGTGTGTGTGTGTGTGTGTGTGTGTGTGTGTGTGTGTGGTGTTTGAGAGAGAGAGAGGGGCAGAGACAGAGACAGAGATGGAGCAGGAGTGTGTAGTTGTGTGCACAGTCAGGTTTTTGATGGAAACCTGTGATCCATGTGCCTCCCAGAGCTTTAGCACAAGATGAGTCCATGCTGGCCGGAGGCCCTGGGGGACACAGGCCCACCTCCTATGGTTTTCTTGCCTGTGTTCTAGAGATTGTCCTCTGGGAAACAGTTCCCAGTGTAGTCACGGACCTCATCAGTCCAGCTGTTGAACCTGTGCTCTCCGGACGTTTCTGGAACCCACCAGGTGACGGTCTCAGCTCTAAGTACAGAGCAGAACCCTGTCCTTCAGCCCTGTGTTTGGAGGCTACCCCAGCCAGCCTTGATGGGAGGGAGCTTGTGGAATGTGGCTGCCTCTACACAAAGAGGCAGCAAAGATCTGTACTTGGTTTCATAAAAAAAGCCAAGGTCACAGGCATGGGTTGCCTCTTAGGAAGAGTCACCCAGGTAAACCCGGAGTCAGTGGTGCATATTTATTTCTGAATCAAACCATGCTCCAGAGAACTAGGAGTTTCTATTTGATCTCTAAATAAAAGGAATCATTGGAGTTCAGACGACCAGACCCACAGCGAAGATAAGAGAGACCTGTGAGTCTGGAACATTAGGTGACATTGGCCAGGCCTCCCCAGATCTAATCCTGTGCAGCTGTGTGGCCACGTGTTATGATTTAAATCTAGCACATCCCCCAAAGGTCATGTGTTTGAACACTTGGTCCCCAGGTGGTGGCGCTGTAGCAGGAAGCTGTGGTACTTTGGGAGGTGGGGCCCAGCCACGGGAGTGGGAGGGGCTTGAAGGTTTCACATGGGTCGAACGTGGCTTCTCCGCTCCATCTGCCTCAATGTGAGCATGTCGGCCACCACACGCCCTGCTGCTCCACCGCACCTCCCCACCACGGTGGACTGTGAGCCTCTAAGACGTGAGCAAGATACATCTTTCATTCCCTACGCTGTGCCTGTTAGGTATTTTGCCACAGCGACCATGCCCAAGCTGAGGAACACAGAAACCGTGACAAGTCATTTCATTTTCTGGGGGCTCAGTCCTCTCATCTATAAGATGACAGAGCAAGATGCCAAGAGTCCCCACGTCCTTTCCAGTGAAGGGATGATAACCTTGATGTGAGGAAGCTCATTTCCAGGCCAGGTTGTATGTTACTGCCCGAGCAGAAAATAGCCTCCCTACTGGCCAGACTTGGCCTGACCTAGGCCCACTGTCCTTCTGTTATTGATGCATCAGGTGCAGAAGCTAAGTTCCCAAGTGTCTTAGTCCATGTCATGCAGCCCTAACAGAGGCCGTAGTGTGAGTAATTTATAATTTCCTCTCAGTTCTGGAGGCCGGATGTCTTAAGATCAAAGGCCAGTGCCTGGTGAGGACCCCGGGCGTTGTCATCCCATGGCAAAGGCAGAGGGAGCAGGGGATGTGCAAGACAACCCAACATGTCTTTTTGTAAGGAACCCATTCTCAAAAATGGCATTAATCCATTTGTGTGGCTGGTGCCCCGGGATCCAGATAACTCTCATTAAACTCTACCTCCCAACACTGCTGCACCAGGTAACAAGTTAAGAACTTGTGGTCTCTGTGGGGCATATTCAAACCATCACACTAAGTATGTTCCAGTTTAAAAATATAAAACAGGTGTGGTGACCCATGCTTATAATTCCAGCTCTTGGGAGGCTGAAATGGGAGGATCATGAGTTTAAGGCTAGCCTGGGCTACATACCGTGTTCAAGGCCAGCATGGGCTACTTAGCAAGACTCTGTCTCAAAACAAAACAAAAACAAAAACAAAAAAACCACACACACATTAATGTCAAGTGAAAACATCCAAAAAAGACTTAAAGCAGTAAGAAAATTATTTTGCTCACAAAGCTTAGGGTTAATGGGCTCAGCTAGGCAGTATGTATTTGGGGGCTCTTGTGTGATTACCATTCCAAAAGTGGCCCAGGCCAGGGTCATCTTTGCTGTCATGTTTGGTGCCTGGCTGGGGCTGGGAGAGTAGGGCTCCTCCAGTGTTCTTGTCACGCACTGCTTAGTGCCTCCACATGTCTGCCGCAGGGAAGCTAAACCTCTGATGCAAGCCAAATCCTCCCAGGAGAGAGGCAGAAGCTGTGTGACTTTACTGCCCTGGCTTTGGCAGGCACATGGTATTGCCTCTGCCTCATTCTGTTCAAGGCAGTCACAAAAACCTACCTCAGCTCAAAGGCAGGGGAAATAGACTCCACCTCTTGGCCGAGTGTCAGAGATCTTGCAGACATGACTTAAAATCTGCACACCAAATATACAGGACGGCTGAGCTTCCATCTTACTTAGTGACAGGGAACAGCTTAGAGTTCAGTGATTCACAGGGGTTTAAAAAAGCAATGGACAAAACATTGTGCAATAGAAACTTCTTGTTGTTAGGTGTTGAGTCGGTGTCCAACTCATAGCAACCCTACGTTCAGCAGGCGAAACTATATTGTTAGTGCTTCTCTGCTATTCATAGAGTTTTCAATGGCTTTTTTCAGTGGTTTTTGGGAGTGGGTTGCCGGGTCCGTCTCCCAAGCCTACAGTATCTGGTGTTCCCAGGTGGTCTCCCATCCAAGTACTAACCAGGCCCGACCCTGCTTAGCTTCTGAGATCTGACAGAATTGGACACCACAGGGCTATGGCTGCAGGCAATAGAAACTTATAAGAAGATATTTGAGCCAGGCACACATACCTGTAATCCTAGCAGCTCAGGAGGCGGAGGCAGGAGGATTGCAAGTTCGAGACCAGAGGCAGTCTGCGTAACTTAGCGAGACCCTGTCTCAAAAAGTAAAAAAAATGGGCTGAGGGTGCACCTCAAGTCCCTGGGTTCAACCTCCAGTACTGAAAAAAAAAAAATTCCATAAAGAAATGAAATAGAATTCTATATATGATTTATCCAGATAACCAATGTGTTGTATATATATAGATATATATGTATATAAGCAATATTAAGAAAAAAATTATATGTGTAATTTTTCTTCTCCCAAAAAAGCTATATATAAGATGTCAAGATTGGGGAAGAGGAGAAAATTAAAGTAGGGGTTCCCAGGCCCTTTTATTGTACTACTACAAGCTCCCTCCAGTGGCTCGCAAAATAAAGTTAGTGAGATTGTTAAAGGAATACCAGATGTATCAGACAGGGTCCTGGAATAGAAAGAGAAGAAAATAGTTAAGAAAGAAGAGACTGATACAGAAAATCCATTCCCAAAGATTGTAAGTCATTGCTTTTGACTGTGCAGAGGATCCTGGGGTGGGTGGCAGAGGGGAAGGAGTGGGCAGAACTGAATGGTGAGGGCTGGGGATGTGGATCAATGACAGAGTGCTTGCCTAGCATGCACCACAAGATCCTGGATCCAATCCCCAGCGCTACCAAAAAAAAAAAAAAAAAAAAAGGAACAGAAGGTGGCATCCTTTGAGTGTGTAGACTCCAGGCCAAATTTCCCAGGTTCAAATCCCAGCTTGCCAAACCTCGGCATTGTGGATCATGGGCATTTTCTCTCACTCTGGCTGATAATAGCACCTGCCTCATCAGGTTGCTATGAGGATTAAATGTGTCAACACAGGCTTAGCCTTCCCAGCAGCGTGTGGTATGCAGGAAGTGCTCAGGGCATTACTCAATATTAGCCTTTTTTTCTCTCTTGCCCTTAACAGATGCAAATGCTCTGCCCAATATGGCCTGTGGGCAGCCAACCAAATACACAGGAGGAGGAGGCCCTTTCCTTCCTTTGGCTCCGGATCACACAAGCAACAGAACTCTAGAGAGGAGGGCTCTTCCTGCAACATCTGGGCCCCCCTCAATCTGGGGGCTTCCACTCCCCACACCTGTCCTTAGTCTGACATATTTTAAAACCTGGTTCCACATTTTAAGCATGCCAAACTAGATTTTCGTTCTAGCCTTTCTTACATATTTGAAATTAAAGCCTCCAGGGTCCGTTATGGAAATCTATGCAAATTACATGCAAAGAGGCAGTAGCTCCAGATTGTGGGGAGGGGAGTGTGTAGCCCAACACAAAGAGCCTTGAATGGAGATTTGCATGTGTTAGGGAGCCCTGAGGAAGGCCTTGCACGTGTATGGTGACGGTCTGCATTAGATTCCCTTGTTAACCTTTGGTTGCAAGGAAGAGAGGTGAGTTGGTGTCTGATTTCCATGCTGAAGGTGACAGTAGAGGTTGAAGGAGGTGTTCGGACAATGTAACATTGTGGCGATTTTATGTAAAAGCTGCTTTGAAGTGGTGGCTGCCGTCCAGAACTTCTCCCAGCCAGCTGTGTTGGACAAGTCACTGCACTTGGCTGCCCCCATGGTGCAATGAAAGCGATTGGGTTACAAGAACTGTAGGGTCCTCACTCGGACATCCAAATGTCCTTTTTCAGGTTAAAGGCCATGGTGCCCAGGATGACAGTGTCTGTCCGTTCAGTGTATCAAAGATGAAGTCTAAAGAAAAGGTAGCTGAGAGGTCATTTTACAATCCTCCTGGAGAAGGCAGTAACTTCTGGGGGAGGCTGGCAACTTGGAAAAAAAAATCAAGCAGCAGTGGCAAAATCAATCAGACCAACTCCAGGCGTGGGCTGGAGTGGAGGTGACCTGAGCCTTTGCAGGGTGCCTGGTGTGGGGAGGTCCCAGAATTCCCTTCCCTGAGTACATTAACCCCTCTGCCTCTGGAATGCTGCTGAAGTTCTCCTGGGGGCCAGGTGGCTCCTCTCCCATTGTGGGCCTGTGGTCAGCTGGTGGTCCCCAGGGTCAGCTGGTGTCTCCTGAAGCTCGGTGCTGCCCTTGACTCTGCTGACGAATGGCGGCTATGCCCTTGCTCTCAGCTTTGATTACATCAGGTGTTTCTGGCACTCGTGTCCAGCAATCCTCTGGGGCCTTGATTTTAATTCCAGCTGTTTCAGCAGCCATCAGCTGGGCACAGGTGTAACCTGCCAGCCATAGCCTGGGCTTCCCTGCCTGCGCTCTGGGACACCCAGGAAGTACAATGGGTAGGATGCATCCCCAAGGAACAGCCAGTAGTTGGGGAGCGGGGAGCCCTGGGTGTGCACATCTTCAGGTAGATGATGCATGGCCTGGCGTACTCTGCTCCTCTTTGAGGGTCCCAGTGAGTGTGAGGGGCCACCCCTGCAGCTCATAGCTGCCCTCAAACCGGTTTTCCATCTCACTCAATCCAGAGCCCTGCCACTGACCCTCAGGTCATCTCCCAGCATAAACCCCTGCACACATTTTCCTGTCTCCACCCCTCCTTTTTAGAGAGTCTCTAACATGAGATGTGTGTATTAGTTTGCTAGGCCACGTAACAAAATACCAATTACTTCCTCACAGGATCTGGACACTGGCAGTCCAAGATCAAGGTGGTATGGCAGGGTTGGACTCCCCTACAACCTCTCCCCTAAGGCTGCAGACAGCTGGTGTCTTGCTGCTTTGCCCTCATGAGGTCCTGCTTCTGTGCACACCGTCTCCCCATGTCCCTCTGATGTCCTCATTTTGGGTGGTGGTTGACAGGAAAAGCATGTTTTAGAGACAGCCCTGGTTTCACACTCTTCTGCTATTATAAGATTTTGCATGTCACCTTGTCTCCCTGAGCCTCAGTTTCCCACCCCATCAAGTGTCTGTGAGGATGAAAGCAAGCCTGATTTTAGAATTGACTTGAATACAAGGTGCATTGTTGGTAAATGATCTGCCTCATGAATAAAAGTTCAGAGAAAATAGGTTGCTTAGGGCAAACCATTGGTTCTAGCAATGATGGGGGCTGTTGCCTGTGTCCACACCCAAGGCACCTCGGCCTCCCCACCAACTTTAGACATACAGGTGGGTGCTCCAAGGGTCACTGCAAGGCTTCATCACACACCAAATAGTGACCCTGGGCTCTGTGTCACAGGCACACCAATCTCTTCTTCTCTCTGCTTCCTCGAAGTCCATCACAGTCCTATCTTCCCTTCAAGGGGTCACAGCAGGGCCTGGCCTTCCCCTGTCAGCAGCTTTGCTGAGCATCCCAGAGCGTAGGTGGGAACCCCAGCCAGCGCCTCTGCGTTAGCCTCCTGTCCTGCAGAAGTCTGCTGAGGGAGAAAGGCCCTGAGAGAATTGTCAGAGACGGAGATCTCTACCCATCCAGCTGGAGCTAAAGGAACATCCTAGAATGACAAAGAAGGGGGTGCCTATGAACACAGAGAAGTCAGCTGGTCAGAAGGAGGCCCTAGTGGACAGTCCAGCCCCTCTTCCTAACCCATGGGTTATAACACCCAGTCTGGCCATATATGACCTGATCACCTCCTACATATGGAGTTTATATGAGGTATTATTTTTAAATATTGGTGCATGCTGCTGTGATTAATAAAACCACACTTAGAAAAGCTTTTTAAATCTATAGGTTTTATACTTTTGCATTTCCTCCATGAATTAAAATTAATTATCATGAGCCAGGCATAGTGGTTCATGCCTGTAATCCCAGTGACCCAAGAGATAGAGACAGGAGGATTGTAGGTTCGAGGCCAGAGGCAGCCTGTGTAACATAGCGAGACCCTGCCTCAACTTTAAAAATAATAATAAAAAAATGGGCTGGGGTTGCAGCTCAGTGGCAAATCACTTGCAAAATATATATGAGGCCCTTGATTCAGCCCCCAGTTAACACACACACACACACACACACACACACATACACACACACACAAATTATCATGAAACTTTTTTTTTTAAACATTCAGAAGGCTTTCTCTTACTCAAAAAAACTGGACACACGGGTGAAGATTTTCCAGAGTTCCACCCCATGAATGCCATATGAAAACCAGTTGATACGAAAACCTGCAACACCACTGCCATTTATAGAGCGTTTTCTCTTCTAGATGCTACTACATGCTGTACTGGCACCACACCTGGTGCCCTTCCCTGGACCCATATCCCCTCCTGCCTGTCACTGTCCTATGGCATCGAGGCATCGCTACTTAATTAGGGATTGTTTGTGGATTTGTACAAGCCCTTCCAGGTCCAGCAGCTTCCTTGTCCGTTTGGTGTCCAGGGTCGCAGAGAGGGCAGACCTTCCTGTTTGGTGAGAGTAGGGAGGGACAGAGGTCTGCACATTTGTACTTTTGTCTCCTTCCAAAGAGGGAACAGGGATTGCTCAGCTCTGCCCACCCTCGCCTTCCTCTTTCAGCTCTGGGCAGCTCACATTTCCCTGTGGTCCAGCTGGCCTTGGCCATGCCTGGCTGCAGAAGGCGAGGCGGATGAGGACAGCACAGCCCTCCTGTGCTCCCTCACCTGTGCTGAGCAGCTTTGCCATGCAGGATAAAGGGCTGGTGGCGCTCTTGCGAAAGGAGGGGATTGGCCAGTGGAACTGGCTTGGGCTCCCGGGCACTGGTTTCTCCTCCTGTCATAGACCTGGCCCAGCTCCACATTCGGTTCTGTGTTCCAGGAGGACCAGGGCCCAGGGCAGGCCTCAGGGATGCTCCTGACAGTCGGGAGTTCCCAGAGCTTTCCAAGGTCCTGGGCAAGGTGGACCCCGGATGGCCCTCCCCGCCCCCTACCTCACCTCTCCTGTCTGTCTCCCTCTCCAGGCTTCCTCCTGACCGTGGCACTGACTGAAGCGCTGGTACTTGCCGTCCAGGAACCTCCTCCCAGGGACTCTCTGCAGCCCCTCCCCTCAGGCAGCTCCCCTGGCACCATGGAGACAGCACCCCACAGCTCCACCAGACACCCCACCACGGTGACACTGAGCCCCCATCCCGACGGGCCCTCCTCACGGGCAGCGGCTACCGCAGCGACCACAACGTCCGGTCCAGACGGGCCCCCTCCTGCCAGCACCGTCCCCACGGTCACGGTGACAGTGACCGTCCCCAGTCCTGGAAGCCCCTTGGCCGCAGGATCCACTCTGGCTGCCATGGCAACCGCATCGTCTTCCTCCGACGTGGCCCCCACCGTCCTGCCTACCAAGCCCATGGGGGCCACCAGCACCCCCAGCCCCGCCACCCCTCGGGGGGGCCCGCGCAGGCCGCCTAGGCCCGCGGGCTCCTCCCGGAGGGGCGCTGGCGGCTCATTGCGCCCCATCCCGCCTGCGCCCGGCAGCCACTCAGCGAGGAAGGAAGGGCAGCGTGGACGCGGACAGGGCTCCGCTCACCCGGGGCCCAAGCGGCCCCTGGGGAAGATCTTTCAGATCTACAAGGGCAACTTCACGGGGCCCGCAGAGCCTGAGCCCTCGGCGCTCACCCCCAGGACCCCACTCCGGGGCTCCTCCTCTCCGCCACAGCCCCAAATGGTGGCTGCGACCACGGCGCCCAGAAATGCCTCGGGGGCACCCACCACCTCCCTGCCAGGGCCTGCGCAGGACCAGCCAGGCCTTCTCGGAACCCACCAGGGTGGGGGTCCCCCCTTCTCCAGCCCTGGAGGGGAGTCAGGCGCCACGACAGCCTCAGGTGGCCCTGTTGGTCCACAGCCCACCCCAGTGCCTTCTCAGCGCCCCCACGGTGACCTGCAGGACAGCACCAGCCACAGCGACTCCTGGCTAACTGTCACCCCTGGCGCCATCAGACCTCTGTCTGCCAGCTCTGTGGTCTTCACGGCGGCCCCTGGGCCCACACTGGCTGCCTTGGACCCCAGCATCTCAGCCCCTTCCCAGGGGCTTCCTCAGGGAGCACCCACGACCCCCCAGGCTCCAGCCCGGCCCCCTGGGGTCACAGAAAGCACTATCTCTCCAGCTGCAGAGGAGGCCACGGCCTCCCCCACCGTGACTGACAGGGTGCCCAGCCCTCTGTCCACAGTGGTGTCCACAGCCACAGGAAACTTCCTCAACCGCCTGGTCCCCGCAGGCACCTGGAAGCCTGGAACCGCAGGGAACATCTCCCATGTGGCTGAAGGGGACAAGCCCCAGCACAGAGCCACCATCTGCCTAAGCAAGATGGACATCGCCTGGGTGATCCTGGCCATCAGCGTCCCCATCTCCTCCTGCTGTAAGCGCCCTATCTTCCTCTCCTCCCCCACCCTCCTTCCTCTCCTCTGCCAGGTCAAGTTGCTCATCCCCCAGCTTGCTTTGCCCCTGGGGTTAGGTGGCCCGGCCCCATCATGTGGGCTGCAGAAAGTCCCAGAGTCTCAGAAAACAAGGCTGTTGTTGTTGTTAGGTGTCATTGTGTTGGTGTCCAACTCATAACAACCATACATACCACAGGTGAAATAATATTGTTAGTGCTTCTCTGCTATTCATAGGGTTTTCAATGTCTGATTGTTTTTTGGGAGTAGGCTGGCAGGTCCTTCTCCCAAGCTTACAGTACCTGGGTTCCCAGGCAATCTCCTATCCAAGTATTAACCAAGCCTGACCCTCCTTAGCTCCCAAGATCTGATGGGATCAGATGTCACAGTGGTACAGCTGTAGGCCAGAAAACAAGGTAGCAAGACACAAATCAGAGGCTATTTCTGCCCCTGGACTCTGCCAGACTAGGGCTGAAATGTCCACAGATCATAAAGCCACAGTTCCCAGGAGCTGAGAGGACCATGCAGACATTCTAATCCAACCCTGATTTTCGCAAAAAGAAACACCAAGCTAGAAGAGAGACATGGCCCATGTAGGAGCCAAGTTAGATGGAGGCAGGGCTGGGGTGGGAGCACCTGTCTTCCAGCTCCAGCTCGGATCACAACCCCGCCCTGCCTCAGTGCAGCCTGCCAATGCCTTGGGAAACATGGCAGCAAGACACCATGGGGGAAAGCTGACCTTCCAAATTTACAGCCTCCAAGTCACAGAGTCCTTGCTGAGTCCTACTTATCCCCCATCTTCCTTCCATCTTTCCATCTCTGCTCCTCTCCCTCCCTCTTCCCCCGAGAAAGAAGAGGAGCTAAAGTTTTCCTGCAGTGGGAAGTTCCATTGGCCTTAGCGAAAGCACAGTTCTTGCAGCTAAATTGGGCCTTGAGAGATGTGAATTTTCTCCACCCCCACCTCACCCCCAGCCCGCCTTATTTGTTCACAGGACGTGTGAGCTGGATGCAGCATGGACCTTATCATCATAGTTCACTCTCCAAGGTCACCAGCACCTTCATGCTAGAGCCTGTCCCCCTGTGAGTAAGGAGTCCAGAGGCATTTTTCCCTCATGTCTCCACAAAGAACCTGCTGTGACCTTGTAGAACCTTATTGTTGTTGTTGTTGTTGGGTACCGTTGAGTCAGATATTGCTCATAGCAACCCTAAATACAGCAGAACAAAGCACTGCCTAGCCCTGTGCCATGCACATGGTCTTTTTATGTTTGAGACCATTATTGCAGCCACTGTGTTTCTTCTCATTTGGAGTCGTGCCATATCAGCAAAAGGAGGTCGCAGGTGCTTTACTCCATTCCCATCCTTAAGGTTGACTCTATTTTGAGGAGGCTACTCTTCCCCAGTTGTTCCTTGAATGCATTCCAACCTAGGGGGCTCATTTTCTGGCACTATATTTGACAGTACCTCTCTGCTAGTCATAAGGTTTTCAGTGGTTCATTGTTTCAGGAGTGGGCTGCCAGGTCCTTCTCCCTAGTCTGTGTTAGGCTGGAAGGTCAGCTGAACCCTGTCCACTATGGGTGGCCCTGCTGGTATCTGAAATATCTGTGGCATAGCTTTCAGCATCATAGCAACACGCAAGTCCCCACAGCAGGACAGACACATGGGGGTCATAGAACCTTAGCCTTCCTCTCTGCCATTCCATGCACTTGATCCTCCATTCTCATAGATTTTCTGATAACCTGAAACCCATCTTTACTGTACTCAGCACCCCCACACCCCAAATGACTACCATTTGACCACCCTAAACCTCTGAACCTTTCTGGGGATGACACCTCCATACTCCTTGCTCCCTGAACAGCTCATTCTCCTTTGACCTTTCAGGGTTTATTTACCCAGCTCTCCCGAGGGCCTTGTCATATCCACCCTATGGTCCCAAGCTGTGCCTTCTATAACAACACAAAAGAAGTCCATCCAACACTCCTAGGCATTGGCATGGCTCTCAGGGGCAGTGTTCCTTGTCAGAGCTGCTCATCTCAGTCCCCTCCAGTCCCCTTGTAGGGCTACATTACCCTAGCCCTGCCCATGTCTGTCCCCTCTGGATAGCCGCTGCTCTACGACGGTCTTCCAGAAGGGAGTCACACTTGCCAACCATGGCCAAGGAAGCCATGGAGACCCTTTGGCCGCATGTACACGGCCTGCGCTAGCGTGTACCAGGCTGCCTGTGCTGGCTGCAGTCACACTGTGGGCTCACCCTGCTCTCAAGCGAAACGAAGCCCTGGAGGCTTCCCCAGGGCAGGCAGAGCCCCATCCTTTCCTCGGGCTCCCTCTCTAGTGCTCAACTCCCTACCTGCGTCTTGGGTGCTGCAGTTTATAAAGTGAGTTCCCCTTATTTTTATCATTGTGTCTGTGAAACTGATTAGCCAGAGGAGAGAAAATACAAACAGAAACAAGCAAGCACCCTGCCCAGGTACCAAGGCAGCTCTAGTCATCATCCACATCTTAATGGTGGGGAGGAGGTCACCAGGTGTGGTGATTTCCCCAGGGGCCCCAGCACACAGTGAGGCAGCCCAGACCTGGTGGTGCCAAATCTGTTTGCCTGATTCAGTACAATATTTCCCAAGGGCCCATCATGTGCCAAGCGCTGGAGAATCAGAGATGTGTGACATGGCCCAGCTCCTTGTACCCACCTGGATCTCCTCTTGTGCCTGGGCTGGATGCACAGGGGAAGCCCAGCCTTCATCCCATAAGCCACTCCCAGCTGGGTTTCTCTCCTCTAAAATGACTTCTCCTCCTCTTCTTGGAGTCCTCCTGAGAGATTTGAGTTTGAAATTAGATCAGATCTTGCTGCAAAACTAGAAAACGCACAGGCTGCCTGAGTTGGACTTGAATGTTGGCCAAGTCAGGAGCAGGAACAGAGCCCAGACCTGCACCTGGAGGACCCTTTGGCCCTCAGGAAGGAGCCTTCAGGGGCTGGCAGGAGGACAGGTTACTTTCTAAAGGAAGGTCCAAATCTCCTTCAAAATGGGCTCTCGTACCTACATGAAAACTGCAGAGTCCACTTCCTTTGATTTTTCCCAGTGCACACGGAGGCGCCTTGCTCCTACCTCAGCCCTGGCTGCCTCCACCTCAGCTTTGCGTCCTTGGCCATGGCTCCAGCTCCTGTGGACTGTCCTCAACCCTGTGAAGGCCCTAACAAGAGGGACATTAAAATGGAAAAATATTCATCCAGCCTCAGAATCCCATTCTCTCTGTTTTCATGGCCCAGGCCCATGCAGGCATCCGGTAGCAGAGTCTTCCGGCCTGAGGGTCCATGTTCAGACCCTCCGTGGTGGCTCCATTTACCCTGCAGCAGCTCTACAGACCTCAGAGGAGGACGTGGTCCTCTGTCAGCTTGCTAGATACCATGGACACGAGCCTGTGTCCACTGCCTCTCCTCTGCCTGTTTGGACCAGTATGGGCACTGGTCCTGCTTTCTCCAGCCAGGGCAGCTGGCCAGGGGGTAATTCTCCTGCTTCTGCTGGAATGGGGGTGGGGACCTATAGCAAATCCCAGGCCTCCCTTGCCCTTGCAGATAACACCCCACCCAATGGCCGGAAGGGCATAGGTGTGCCAGGCCTGGAAAGTGCTTTGTCTTCTGAGGCCTCCCTGACCCTCTCAACCAACAGGGTTTCAGATGTGCAGAGAACCAAAATGGATGAGATCCAGGCCGCAGTGGGGTTGGGGTTTGGCTCAGATGGTAGAGAGCTGCTCTGCACGCTCCGAGGTCTGGGGTTCAATCCCCAGCAATGCAAGCATGGGAGAAGGACCTGGCGGCCCACTCCCGAAGCAGTCCTGAAACAATCAGCCATTGAATAGCCCAGACTGGCAGAGAAGCACTGACTGTCGTAGTGCTGGGTGTGGCTCCCTGTCGAGAGTATTTCATTCTGTTGTAGGTAGGGTGCTACTCCAGGGCACCTAAGTACAAGAACAAGGCCACAGTGGCCTAGGGCAATGGGCCACGTGGCTCCTCCGCTGGTCTCTGCTGCCACCATCAGGTCACATGGAACCTATTACCTCCTGCTAGAAGCCTTGAGCCTGGCCCACCAGCCAGGGCTCTCCCAGGCCCCCTCGCCTGTCTTGAGAATGTCTTCTCCCAGACCCCCTGGGACAAGATGGGGCTTTGTGGAGAGCGAGATCAGGAAGCAAAATGCTCAGCGGCAGGTCTGTTTCATCACCAACCTGAGTTGAGCCTGGCAAAGCAAAGTAGTACCTCTGCCTGACCATGGGCAATGCGGGGTCCGAGCGCACCTTGTACCAGGACAGCCTGGCTTCCTTCCAGACTGGAGCATTAGGGCAGCAACCACGAAATAACACAGCATTCGCTGTGTTAGTTGCTCAGTGAATGTCAGCTCTGTGTGTGTGTGTGTGTGTGTGTGTGTGTGTGTGTGTGTGTGTACATATATTTGCATATGTACATTATGAATGTGTACATTTTTCACTCAAGACCCTAAGTGATTTTGTAATGATCACATAAGAAAACCTGGATCAGAATGACTCTTGCCAATGGAAAGAAGGGAAGAGAGGGGGACCAGATGCAAGGGTGGCTGGGAGGTTTGTCTCCTTGGGGCTTGTGGACCAATGGCAGGAGAAGGCAAGAGAGAGGCCTCAGGAAAGACCAGGTTGTCCCAGGAATGTCACCCTGGCCACAACAGTGCCAAGCTCTGACAGCTTTCCTCCATGCTTCCCAGCTGGTGTTCCCCAGCACAACCTCCCTGGGCTTCTGCAGACATTTCCCCACCTCCAGGCTGGGGAGCTGCCCAAGGCCCGCAGCCACATGTCTGAGCTGGCCTCACTCTGTACCCTGAGGCCTCCCAGCAGCCTCCTCGATCAGTGACCAAAGGTGAGAGATGACCATCCACAGCCCCACTGGAATAATCCTTCTGGTCACTGCGCTCAGGTTTCTCACCTATAAAATAGGGCGACTGAACTGAAATACATCACAGCCCCCTCTTAACCCTGCAAAGATCACCCTGCTGAGCCCAAAAGATGTGGCTTGTGGAATGAAATGCTTGAGCACATAACCCCAGCTCTTGCCTCTCACTGGCCGTGATTCAGACTTAGACAAGGTACTTGACCATTTGTATTAGTAGCTTGTGTGTTGCTGTGGCAGAGAAACCAATGGAAGCAAACTCATGGGAGAAAAGATTTTTTTAGGGGCTCACAGTTAGAGGATCAAAGTCCATACTGGTGGTAGGGTAGGCGTGGCAGCACCAGGAGGCAGGGCCCATGGCAGAGAACCTCACATGTGGGCAGAACAGGAGCAGAGAGCAGGGTAAAAACCTCCCAAGTCCTACCTCCAATGACTCACTTCCACCAAGCTGGATCCCAACTCCCAAAGTTCCACCTCATCCACACACAGCGCCACCAACTGGGGGCCGAACATTCAAACACATGACTTTTGATGGACGTTTCAGATTCAAACCATGATACCATTGAGCCAGTGCTTCCTCATCTGTGACATGGGACTGATGGTCCACTCTGTTCACTAAGGTTCTCAGGAGGCTGGTGTCATCAAGATGAGGTTCAGCAAGCAGGCTGAGGGAAACACCCACAAAGTGAGTAGGCAGGGCAAGCCTCAGACTGGATGCAGCGCATCTGATGGCCCCGGAAGGGGAAGGAAAGAGGAAAGGGCAGGAAGTGTCCTGAACTGCAGCGCAGTTCTAACTAAGTGTCTGCAGGGCCAATGGGAGTCCTTGGGCCATAGAGGACTTCTGTGTCCCACAGGAACAAGCATGCACTGCCTTCCCTGTCATAATCTGTCACAGCTGGGGCAGCCAGGACAGCGGGACCTCAGCCCAGGAGCGGTGCTGAATGCAGAGGGGCAGCAGCTGAGCTGTGCACCTGCCGTGTTCCATGCAACAGGAGCTCTGAGTGGGGGGTTTCCACACCTGGGACCCCCCTACTGAGAAGCCTTGTAAAAATCAGGAGTGGTGTATGGAGGGGCTTCTCCCACGGTCTGCGGTGGAAAGGTCTCCAGAAACGCCACCGAGATAGGAGTGATGGTTATTCCTCCTCTTAGGATTTGTAGCGTGGGCTCCACAGGCCAGGCAGGGAGCGATTCAGCAGGTGTTTGGAAAGGCTGGATCCTCAGGGGACCTGTGGGCTTTCATTTCCATTTCTTACCATCCAGAGAGCCCCGTCCTCAGAAAGCATGCCTCTCCCAGAAATCTGAACACAGGACCCGGCGCTCTGTCTTCATACCAGTGACCTACTTACTGCCACACATCTGACAAGCCACGGGCGAGTCCCTGCTGACACCCCTGGGAAGCCAAGAGGGCTTGCTTGACTCTCAGCGCTAATCTAAACTGGAGGAAGTAGGGGCCCTGTGCATTTCCTCTAGAGGCTTGATGCCTGTCACCTTTGGAAACACAGAGCAGTTAATTTTTAGCTCAGCGGGGAGGGGAGGGGCTCACACTGTCTGTGTGCATACAGGTGCGTAGTTTACAAAACACTGCTAAATGCCAACAGCACATTTCCTCCAGTGTTTCCAACAATATAGGACAATGGACATCAGCTTGTAGGTCACCAAGACCTGGGGTCAAGGCGATCTTGATCAATGTTCATTTCTGTGACCTTCGGTTACTGCTTGCGTGAATGGGAAGAGTAAAAGCACCTTTTCCTCCCGGTGATCATGTGGGTTAGGTAACTCTGTAAAGTGCCTGGGCACTGGGAGTGTGTTACAGACTCCCAGAGTCTGAGCTGGACTCTCTCGTCCTGGATGAAAGTGTTGTACCCAGTGGCTCAAACCCAGAAAGAAATACTCCAAGACACAAACAGATCGGGAGCAGGAAGAGTTTATTAAGACTGGCCAGCCGGCTGCCCCCGTCTTGAGAGTAGACTTGGAGGGGACAGCAGCTGGCCTGGGGCAGTCAGTGGTTTTATAGGGCAGTCAGAAGGATTTTCAGGGGCAGAGAGGCTGATACACAGAAGGAGAATTTTCACAGTTAAGGGGTAGAGGGATACAATGGAAGTTTACATTTCCCAGGGCCCAGTCCTTAACAGGAATTCCTCAGGTTTGATCCTTTACAGGATTATCTTGTGACAACACACTTTTCTTAATTTACCCCTTTCACAGGAATTCGGCAGGCACAGCCATCTCATGACATAGTTCCCCTTATCAGTTTCTGTTAAGGGCTGATTTTCAAGGAACCAGAGTGAATTAGAAATGATCTTTGGCCTGCTCTCACAAAGTTCTAAACCACAGGTGGAGTTTGGGCCTAGAGCCCCCAACAATCACAGTCCAGTTTTTGTTTCTAGGTCTCTTGTGTGGGATGCTGGGAGAACAAGAAGAGAGTGGTCATTAATGAAGCACCCTTGGTGTACCAGGCATTATGCTGTGCATTGTGCCTGTGTGATCTATTCAATTCTTTTTTTTTTTTTTTTTTTTTTTTTTTCAGTACCAGGGGTTGAACCCAAGGCCTCGCGCTTGCATGCTCTGCAAGTGCTGGACCACTGAGCTGCACCCCCCAGCCCAAATTTTTAACTTTTTTGAGATAGAGTCTCGCTAAGTTACACAGACTGCCTCTGATCTCAAACTTGCGATCCTCCTGCCTTGCCTCCTGACCTGCTGGGATTACAGGCATGTGCCACCATGCCCAGCATCTATTCAATTCTTGTTACAACTCTGGGAAGTCCACATTCATCAGATGAAGTGACTTCCTGGGTCTGACACATGGTAGAGTGGTCACTTGAACCCAGGTCTTTCCAACTCCAAGCCTGTGCTCTTTCTGCCACCAGTATGGCTCCCGTAAGTAAGTGAGATGGTGCTTGAGATGCCCTGGAAACTCCCTGAGAGAAGTATAATCAGGCCAGGGCAGTAACAACAGGGGAAGGGGAGAAAGCGCAGAACAGAGCTCCCTGTTCCTACTCCCATGTTATTCCCAGCAGTGTCAGTGCGGGGCAGTGTGGCTGGGAGATAGAGGCCTGGGCTGGAGGTCAGAGGACCAGCTTCTGCGACCTCTGCCAGCCCAGGTTAGCAGGAGGGTCTTGGGCCAGCTCCCCTTGGGTTTCCATTTCTC
This sequence comes from Pedetes capensis, assembly GCA_007922755.1. Classification (NCBI taxonomy): domain Eukaryota; kingdom Metazoa; phylum Chordata; class Mammalia; order Rodentia; family Pedetidae; genus Pedetes; species Pedetes capensis. Next base: position 24,771 of record VMDO01023034.1, read on the forward strand.
ACTTTGTAGAGTAAGAATGGAGGAATGGAGGGCATTGATTTAGTTCAGCATCTTCTGAGTACAGGGAACTATACAAAACTCTGCCAAATGCACGATTGCCTTTGGTCTTCCCAGAGGAAGCAGAGGCTGAGAGAGGTCAAGTAACTTCCTCAGGCCATGCAGTAGTAGATTATCATCTGGCTTCTGATTCTAAACTCTGCATCCCTCGCCCCACATCCACTCGGCAACACCTAAGATCACATCTGTTGCTTTGATTGTGTTTGCTTATAACTGCTCGATGGGCTGGGGTTTAGCTTCATGGGTAGAGCACCATTCTGCACTAAAGAACCAGGTTCTATCCCCAGCACTGTAAAAATGGGACAAGGACGTGGCAATCCACTCCTGAAGCAAATCAATCAGCCATTGAAAACCCTAGGAAGGTCTCTATGAGTCGGAGCCAACTCGATGGCACCTAACAACAACAAGAACTGCTCAATAGATGCAAGGCTTGGGTAGCCTCCTTCCTTACAGAGGTGTGAAAATTATACACATCTACCATGACACCCTCTCCCCCTGCCAGCCTGTGCTTGGGGTCTGTGGCAGTCATCTACGCAGTGTGATGGGAGGCACCCTCCCAGGCTGGTAAACATGAACGGTGGTTCTGTTTGTCCCAACAGAGGGAACCTTCCTGACAACTCCTGCCATCACGCCCACAGCTCCAGCTCCACGAGAGCTGAGCTGAAGCTGTGGGAGCTGTCCCCCCACTTCCCAAAAGTGTCCTCTTCATGGCTTCAACCTCCCAGCTTGGGCTCCCCAGCCTTTCCACCACCCCAGTTCCCAGTGCTGGGTGACAGGCAGTCCCCAGGAAGAATAAAGCCATCTGTAAAGGAGAGCAGGGGCTGGGACTTAGCTCCGTTGGTAGAGTGCTGCTCTGAGGTCCCGAGTTCGATTCCCAACACCACAAAAATGGGAGAAGGACATGGCAATCCACTCCCAAGGCAATCCGGAAACAATCAGCCATTGAAAACCCTATGAGGGTCGCTGTGAGTCGGCACCTAACAACCACCACAACGGAGAGAGGCGACTCCAGGGCTTGTCCCAGCCCTGCCACTCACAGATCTGTGACCGGTGGCACGTCAGCTGAGTTCTTTGGGCCTCAGTGTCTCCCTGGAGACCGAGGAGGTGGCCTCAAAGAGCAGGTTCCCAGTCTGGGCTCTGCAGCCTGGCCCCCTTTTCCTCCTTCAGCCACTGAACAAGGGTTTTGGAAGGATGCAGAGAAAGACACGCAAAAGCTGGAAAATTCTATATTGGTCAGTCGCTGAAGTCCCCTTTAGCCCATTCAGAAATCTCCTCTGTTTTAGAGGATTTTAAAGAGGAACTGGAGACATGATAGGCAAATCAGGAGTCTTTTTGCTGAAGGTAGATGGATGAGAGGGAAACACAGGACCTCTCGCGACCTTGTTTGGAGGCCTTTCAGGCTGTGATGCCAGCAAGGCTGGCGGCTGGAAGGAAAGCACCAGAATGTCCCAGTGAGACCACGGAACCTGGGTCTGGGCTCTGAGGTCTCAGCCTGCCCGTTGCCAGCTCCTGCAGCAGCGGGAGCCTTGGCAAATCCCCACCAGATGCAAGCAGAGCCCCCAGGCGGTGGTGGACCGAGCCGGCCCTCTACTGCCCCCTAGTGCTGGCTCTGGGGAGCGCAGCTGAGGCCCCCAGTCCGCAGCACACACATGGTTGGCACCCCCAGGATGAGCAGTGCATACCGCCCTGTCCACCCCCACCCTCTGCCAGGAGGTGCTGGTGTTGGGGAACCTGGGCAAAATATACCTAGTCCTCACTGACTGCCCCACAGAGGGCTTCTGTCACCCCTGTTGTTCTGCCATTGTGTTGTGCAATCTTAGGCGAGCCACCCCGCCCCTCCCACCTCAAGAGCCTTCCCGTCATGCCCAAGCCACTGTCCACACCTTGCTCAGCGACAAAACCCAGGCGTGCCCCCTCCTCCTGGGGCCTGTGAGTTTCAGACTGGGCAGATCGGGCTGCCTCTGCGTGGGGGAGGTGGGGGGGGTTGCTTTTACATGAATCTGAGCCAGAACCGTGGAGGCTGAAGAGCAGATGTCTAGTTTTTTTCTTAGGCACTTTACCTCTCTGCACCTCAGTTTTCCCATCTGTAAAATGGGGTCTAGCAGTACTGACCTCATAGGGTTAAGTGGAGGGTTAAAGGAAATGTTCCTGATGTACCTGGAATTTAAGTCCAGTGCAGATAACTGCTAGCAGTTTTCCTTTTTTGGGGGGGGGAGGGGGTGGCTTTTGCAGTTCTGGGGGTGGAACATGCTTTGCAAGCGCTCCACCACTTAGCTGCATCCCCGGCCCTTTTTTTTTTGTTTCTTTTGAGAGAGGGGCTTGCTATGAAGCCCAGGCTGGCCTTGAACTTGCGCCAACCTCTTGCCTCAGCCTCCCAAGTGCTGCGATTACAGGCGTGCACCACCACACCCAGCACTGCTTTTTTGATTTTTGTTTCTGCTGGTGAAGCCAGAGAAGCTGTGCCATCAGGATCTTTGCCCTGTATGGAAGGCAAGGCTTCCTGTGGCCAAGTTCACTGTGCCCTACTCCTGCTCCAGCTAAGACCTCTCCCAGCAGGTCCTGGGTGCAGCTCAGAACACACATCCCAGGCTCGGCAGCCAGCCTCCAGGGAGTCCTTCCAGCCATGGTCCAGGTTGTCTCTTGATGCAAACTGAAAGTGTCACACTGCAGCAACCAAGTCACATACAAGCCCCTTGCCTGGGCCCCCAGGATGCACCCCTCAGCCCTGCTCAGTCCTCACCTCCTGCCTCTCTCCCTTTGCGCACACCACTCTAATGCTGCTCTGCTTGTCTCACCCAGGCTTAGCTTGTCTGCACCGCAGGCCCTTTACACGTGTTGTGCCCCCTCCCCCCCCAAAGACACTGTCCCATCCTTCGTGTGCCTGGCTCCTTCCCTAGATTCCAGTCTCCTTGCTCTGAGGTCACCTCCTCAGGGAAGCCTTCCATGCAACTCCCAAGCAGTCTCTTCCCCAATCCCCACATTGTCTCTCACTTTGCCCAGTTTTCTTTTCATTAAGTGGTTATCCTTATCTGAATTGCCTTGTTAATTCATTTTGTTTGTTCTATTTGTATATTGTCTCACCCGCTCTGTGCGCCTCTATACGCATGATAGGATGAAGCCTCAGGAAAGCAGAGGGGCCTCGGCCTTCTCCACCCGTCTCCCCCACGCCTGTAACAGTTTCTGGCACAAAGTAGCTGCTCAACACATTAACTGAAAGTAGAGGCAGTTGGATAAAAGAGGCCGGTGGCCGCATGGCGTGTGGCCCTCCAGCCACGTGGGAGATGACTCTTGTCACTGTGGCTGGGTCCTGAAGCCCTCCCTCCCCGACTTGGACTGGGCTCTGACTCTGCCTCTCTCCCCAGCCGTCTTGCTGACCGTGTGCTGCATGCGGAGGAAGAAGACGGCCAACCCTGAGAACAACCTGAGCTACTGGAACAATGCCATCACCATGGACTACTTCAACAGGCACGCGGTGGAGTTGCCGCGCGAGATCCAGTCCCTGGAGACCTCAGAGGTAAAGGGCCGCCCCCAGGTCCCGGGGAGCTCCGCCCCACAGCCAGCAGGCACCTGCTCGTCCTGGAGGGCTGGTCCTCGGTGGGAGCCAGCAGGCCAGTAGCAGCCCTGTCCTACCCTCCTGAACCAGGGTCTGCCTTTATTTATTGATTGACTGATTGATTGACTGATTGATTGATTGACTGATTGGTGATTGCAGTAGAAGGGAGTTCAACCTAGGGCCTCACACATGCTAGGCAAGAGCTCTACCCCTGAGCGGCACCTCCAGCCCTTTTTAATTTTTATCTTATTTTATTTTATTTATTGTGTGTGTGTGGTACTTGGAGGTTGAACCCAAGGGCTCACACATTCTTTGCAAGTGCTGCACCACTAGGCTGCACCCCTAGCCCATTTTTTATTTTATTTCTTTCTTTTTGAGGCAGGGTCTCACTGAGTTACGCAGGCTGCCCCCAGCCTTCAGCCTGCTCCTCCTGGCTCAGCCTCTCGAATTACAAGGACTACAGGCCTGAGCCACCAGGCCTGGCCCTAATTTTTTATTTGGTTTTGTTTTGTTTTGAGACAGGGATTCACTGAGTAACACAGGCTGCCTCTGGCCTCGAACTCTCCATCCTCCAGCCTCAGCCTCCTGAGTCGCTGGGATGGACAGGAGTGTGCCACGGCGCCCAGCTCAGGGTCTGCATTTTCACCAAGATCCCCAGGTGCTCTCCACACACTCAAGTCTGGGAAGCACTGTCCTCGGGACGTGTGCTGCCTGGGAACAAGTAAAACACCCTCACTGAGGACGTGTTTTGTGACCAGATGGAAGCTTGTGCTCCGGAGGCTCAGATTCTGAGTGGTGGCTGAGCCCCAGTGCCACGCCAAACAAAACAAATCGGGAAGCTGTGAACTGTCACAGACAAAGCCATAGAAGGCCAGGGGCTGGGAAGGTGGGTGGACCCCAGCCAGCCCCCAAGGGAGGAGCCAGCCTCACACAGAAGGTGTGGGTGGTGTGGCCCCTCGAGGCCTGGAGGTTGTGCCCAGTGTCTGTCATGGGACCTGGCCGGCTCCAGGGACACTGGCGCCTGGAGCCAGGACGCTGCCGCAGAGCCCTCGCTCCTTCTGTTCTCTCGTGGGGTGGGGCCTGCACGCAGTGGGGGCCAGATCGGCACAGGCTTGAGTGGGTGTCGGGGAGTTGGGACTTTGCTTTGGGGCAGCAGAGGGTCTTGGAACATTTGGGGCCTCGGGTGATGGTTTCAGAAGGACTTTGCTGCCGGCCTCCTGAATGCTCTCCACGTCTGGTCGGAGGATGGCAAGAAGGGAAAGTGGTGGTGGGCTGGATGGGCGAATGGAGAGAGGGACAGACAGAAAGACTAGCCAAAACAGGTGGGGCAAGTCAGTGCCATCACGGTGGGTCACGGGAGAGATGGAGGACACCTCAGAATGGCAGGCAGCGCCCCAGAGGGTCGGGATGGAGAGGCAGCCGGGCCGGCTTTACTAACAGGGATCACATGGTGCCACGCTCCCCAGCCCTCTGGGGCTCCATGTTGCTCTTAAGTTAAAGCTCCAAGTGTTTTGGGGACTGACAAAGTAGGCCTGGCTCCTGCCCAACGTGCCATCCTCAGGCCATGTCCCTCTCCCTTTTTCTAAGTCTCAGCCACGCTGGATTTCTCTTCCCTCCTCCATAGCACCAGTGGCACGCACTCTGGTGAGCTGCCCCGTCTCCTGTAGTGTCCCCTGTCCCTCCCCAGCATCCCCTCCACTTGTTGACCTCAATAATTCTGACCTCCTTCAGAACCCACCTCCTCCTGGAAGCCCTCCCTGATGTCCTCCCGAGGGTCTCCGCTACCTCCGCCTCTTCATCATGGGGCTTGTTTAGTCGGGGCTTCTACAGCCCCTGGTCTGACATCCTCCAGTGTCGCCCCCACTGCCCAACCACCAGCTGCTTCCACAAGGCTAAACCCAGGCTCAGTCCAGAGAACATTGCCAGCCAACCATTTCCTCCCGGAAACCTCCTGTCATGGGGGACAGGGGACCCCTCCCACTCTGCTGCCCCCAGGTGCTGCATCCCACGCTGTCCCAGGCCTCTCTAATCACTGGAGTCCTGGGCACAGCCTGGCCTCCTCTTTTCTTGCAAGTCCTTCAATGCCATGGGCTCCACATTTCTCTCTGCAGCCCTGACACCTCCCCTGAACTCCACAGCCACTTGCCAGCCACCCGCTGCGCACACGTGTGTGCGAGGCGCACGGCCAGTGGAGCATCTCACACCCCACACAGCAACACAGAGCCCTTGATTCCTCCCTCCCGCCTGCCCTAAACCCACGCTCCCCGGCCCTCAAAGTCATGCACCTGGAGCCGCCGGTCCCCTGCCCTCTCCCCCACCCACAGCCAGCCTGTCACCAGATCCCACCAGCTCTTCCTCAGCACAGGCTCTGCTCACTGCCTGCACCACCCCCCTCTGGCCGAGCCCGCCCTCCTCTCTCACATCCTGAAGGCTGCAGTCAGCTCAGGGAATGGACTCCCCGGTCCATTTTGCCTCCCACAGTTGATCAAGACAGAAGCCATGGTTCCAGACCCTCTTACAAGGCAGGACCCCATGTTGGCCATGGCACCCCACTCTCAAATGACTCCTTTGTGTACCTTCAATAAAATTCAGCCTCCTTTCACTATACCACTTGTGAGCTGGCCCTGCCACCCCTGCCCAACCCCCCCCCCACATCTCCCAGGTCACAGTGACCTCTTGGCCCTTCCTCCTGGACAAGAAGCCCAGGCAGCCCACCCTGCTGGCTGAAACTGCACGTCCCCTGGGTGCCTCGACCCTTCACTTCCTTCAGATCTCTGCTCAAACATCGTGTTTGCTCGAAGCCCATGAGAGGCCTCTTCTCCTCCCCAGCCTCACTTGCTTTCCTTCCCTCAGACACTCCTCTCCCCCTGATATTGCGCCCTTCCTGCCCCGCTGCCTGCTTCCTTCTCCACACCTGCTGGACTGTAATCCGCCTGCAGCCAGGGGCCAGGTTTGTTGGGCTCACCTGGAACAGCCTGGAACAGTGTGGGAAACGTGCGCCAGATGAGTGGGCCGTGAATTCCACTCACCACAATTCACTCATCACATAGTTGATGCTCAGTAAAGTGCCACCCAAAAGCCCAGCAGAGGTACCAGCCCCACAGAGGCACTGACCTCGAATGCAGCCATAGCAATGGAAAAACCCCCTAACTTGGCAAAGGCGCTGGCCCCACTCTGGGTATGGGCTGTGAACCCCTGTGCCCTGCATTTCTCCTATTGTCTTTGCAAATTTGTAATAAATGAAAACTGAAGCCTAGCGAGCTGGGATTTAGCTCAGTTGGTAGAGCACTGCACTGCAGTCTCTGAGGTCCCGAGTTCAATTCCCAGCACCGCAAACATGGGAGAAGGACCTGGCAATCCACTCCCAAGGCAATCCCCAAACAGTCAGCCATTGAAAACCCTATGAGGGTTGCTATGAGTCGGATACTGACTCGATGGCACCTAACAAGAACAAGAACAAGCGCAGCACTGGCAAGCATATTGCCAAAAGGCCCGGCTTGCAGAGCCCTGCCGTTAGTCACCTGCCAGCCAGCGCAGAGCCGCCAGCCAGGGGCTCTGGTGGAATGGGCCACCAGCCAGTCGCAATCTGAAGAACTGGAGTGCACCACAGATCCCCCAGCAAAAAGCTCAGTTTAGCTTCAAGGTAGATTTTGTCACTACTTCCTCCCGTCAGGCTCCCCCCGCCCCATGTCCTGCTTTCTTTAGAGGGATTCTGCAGTGTGGCCCCAAGCTCTGAGAGCAGGCTGTTTGAGGGCAAAGTGGGGGCTGCCCTGAGCCAGGATGGTGACACACATGGACTGTGGATGGCCCGTGGGGTGACCACGTTCCAGCATATTCTACATCCTCGGATGTGTGCGCTGCCTGCCTTTTAGCCACCAAATTTAGACCAAATGCTGTGCCTAAGCAAGTTTCTCCATCCCTGCTCCCACTCTGTGCTGATGAAAGCAGAACTCTGACGCCCAAAGCTGCTTAGAAACTTTTCTGCTCTTGTTTCCCCCTCCTCCTCCCCCCTCCTCCCCGCTCCTCCTCCCTACCTCCCCCTCACTTCCCCCTCCTTCCCCTCCTCCCCCT
>VMDO01023035.1:0-32438 GCA_007922755.1 Pedetes capensis
GCCAAAGTTAAGCCATAAACACTCCCTCCGCTCCGCCGCTGAGATGGCCTCATTTGGCGCTGCTCACCCCACTTCAGTCATATAAAGAGCGATAAAGGAAGACAAGGGCGAAATAACCTCTAAATAAAAGATGAGGTAATTTCGAAGGCACATTAGGGTTTTATGTGTATTATGGCTTGTGGTTTTTTATTCAAACCCAGGGAGGGCCGGCTGCTCGCCTGGGAGGACCTGTCACCCTCATAAAGCGCTCAGGCCAGCAGTGCAGACGGTCCCGGGGCTGGGCTGCGCAGCGTGGATGCTTGGAGAAGCCAGGGGAGCCGGGGGGGTGGGGGGAGAAGGCATCTTTCATTGTCCTCTTGGCCTGGATTTTATTGTACCAGGCTTTGCCCTGATAAAAATAAAAACGAAGCGCCCTGCGTCTGCCCTACCTCTCAGGCTCGTGTCCCCCAAAAGGGGAGTGCAGGACAGAATCCTCAATAGGACAATAGGGACCCATTCTGAAAGGAAAGACTAACCGGCCCCCCACCGCAGCCAGAAGCTGTGCTGGGGCATGACTCGGGCGGGGCTTCACAAGGCAGACAGAAGTGCCTTGCAGCATCAAAACCTCTAAATGCCTAACATCAGAGCCTAGCACAGCACAAGAAGCGCCTTTTCCAAGGGGCTCAGAGCATTCAGGGCCAGGGAGACCCATCAGCTTCTTTTTACAGTTTATTTTTAGGCAGCTCACGACAGTAAGGAAGCCTAGCTCTCCCAAGGGACTAAGCACCCAGCCTCTTTGGTGCCTCTGTGTCTCGTGTATAAAACTGAGGTTGTGCTCTGGACACCCACAAAGCCACCACCATTTCCTGAGCACTTACTATGTGTCCACCCTGGACCCTACAGGATGAAGTGTATCCCTGTAGGGCACTGCCTAGAGAGGCAGTTTGCCCCAGGGCCTATCTAGGCCCACTCGGAGGTCTAAGCCTTATTCCCCAGGCAGTAAACTTTGCCCTACATCTGGGAACCCCTGGGCAGCAAGCTTCCAAAGATGACACTGGCATCCAATCCCTTTCCTCAGGCCTCTCGACACTAATTGGCTATTTCCGAACCACCCCCAATTGGTTGCTTTACAAACCCAAATTTGCATATCTCCCCTGATTGGCCAAGACCTGTATGGGGTGACTGCCTCTGACTGGTCCCTGGCTAGCCCCTGAAGAGAATATAAGGGTGGTACACGGAGCAGTGGAGGTCCATTCCACCAACTGGGACAGACAAGGAAACAATAAAGAGCTGTTGGAGCAGAGCACGTGGAGTCAGCGACTTCACTGGGAAGAAAGAAGCAAAGAGCTGCTGTGGGCATAAACCTCTGAGCCTTCCTTTCTCAAGGCTTCTCAGAGTAGCTGTGGGCATAAGCCTCCTTTCCTGGTGGAGCGGTTCTCTAGTACTAGGCTCCCCCTCGCCAGACAGCGGGTCTTTGGCAGCTACTTCCCGCTCACGGCCGGAGCGAGTCCAGTGGCAGGGCGATGCCCCACATATCCCCACTTCATGGATGTGGAAATCAAGGCACACACAGGTGTAAAAGTCACCAGAGGCACAGGACAGGAGTCATGATTCAAAGCCAGACCTGTGTGTCTACAAAACTCCCACTATATGTGACAGATGTTTTGATGGTATTAACTAGGTATTAATCATTTTAGGCATAGTTAACATTCACAGAATGCTTTCCACATGTCAGGCACTGGGCTAGATGCCGTGCATCTCACATAATTCTTACAATAGAAGGTAATATTCCTATCCCATTTAACAGATGAAGAGAGCATGGTCCAGAGGGTAAATAGCCAAAGTACATGGCCAAGGTCACACAATGAGGAAGGAAAGCATCAGCATCGAGGGCACAGCCCACAAGGGGATGTGCATAGGACCTCTATCGTGTTCTGGAGCTTCCTTGCTCTTGATTCTATGGATGTGTTTGCAGCACGGACTATGTGCAGAGCACCATGCCAGGGGCCTGGAGGGGCCAGGAGCCTGCAGAGATGTGTGCTATCTGCTTCTTTCCTACAGAGCAGCCTGTTGTCGGCCTGCTGCAGCTGTAGCCCTGTGGAGTCCAATCCCATAAAATCTCTGAAGCTAAGCAGGATCAGACCTGGTTAGTACTTGGATGGGAGATCACCTGGGAATACCAGGTGCTGTAGGCTTGGGAGATGGATCCAGCAACCCACTCCCAAATATCAATCCACTATTGAAAACCCTATGAACAGCTTAGAAGCACTGATGATAGTGTTTCACCTCTTGTACACAGGGTCGCTATGAATCGGATACCAACTTGACGGCACCTAACAACAACAAGCCTGCTGTCGAGGCAGACACATGCATTCGAGGAGGGCATGAGAGGGTGAAGGAGCGTCTCCACAGGGACTTTCAATAAACTAGGGTCTGTGTTGCCAGTGGGGTCTAGGTAAAAGCCTGTCTCCCAGGAGGTTACCCTGGGCTTGTTCACAGGTACACAGAGATACCCACCAGCTTTGGGAGGCCCCACTGCAGCAGCCTAATTCCCTGAGTCTCCAGCAGCAAAATATGCCAATCCCGCTTAAGTGGCATCTCTTGCAGGCAGCCCTCAGGGTTTTCTCCTGCTAAAAATACTCACCCTTCAGCCTCTCTCTCCCTCCCTTGGGGAATTTATCACTTTCCATTTCATTTAAATTATTTCTCTTCCTGATTGATGTACTCCACAGGACTGTGGACTTCCTGCAGCCAGGGGCTTAGCCTGTTTGTTATAGAGGCTCTGACCCACTTCTGGAAGGCAGCTGGCGCCCAGTCATGTGTGTTGAATAAGTGAATGCATGCGTGAATGAATGGGCGAATGGTGCATGGGGTTTATTAGTTTATGCCTAGGAAGGTAGGTATGGTTCAGGCAGGTGGATAAGAGCTTACAACACACTGGAAAATGGAGTAAGGGCAGTTTTTGTTTGGCTGGATATCCCAGGCTGTCCGAAACTCTACTTCCTCCCGCTTCCACCTCTCCAGGGCCAGGATTACAGGGCTCCAGTGTGTCGCCATTCCTGGCTCTTTTTGCTTTTATCTAAAGCTTGATTCCAGGAACTTCCCTGAGGGCTTTATTCCAGGAACTGCCCTTAGGGCTTTAGGGCCGTAAGACCCCTGGGAGGCATTGCCATTACTATTCTCAGAAAGACTGAGAAAGCCAGGCAAAGTCATCTGCAGGAGACAGAGGTTGCCTCTGAGCAGCTCAGCCCTGCTCAGGTTGAGTGTCGTTCAGATGTCTGACCAGGGCTGCGGCTCCAACACCTGTCTGGCTCCTAGATTGACCTTTCCAATGCCCCTCTCCTCCCCACTGCGGATTCCGGAGGTCACTGCACAGCCGGGTCCCACACTACACATCATCTAGCCCTGGACCTGGGGTAGAAAAGGGGGAAGTGCCAAGCTGGGCCTTGTCACATCTGGCCACTAGCTGGAATCCTGGATATGGGGCCCCTTTTTTGATCTGGACAGGAGATTCTCCCCGTTTGATCTCTGCTCAGCAAGACCTACGGATAGACAGGCAGATGGCAGAAGAGCTGGAGAGTCACAGGACCCCCTACCTGAAGGGTGCCAGATGTCCAGGGGCATCCAGGTAGCATCTCATTCCTGCCCCTCAGCCGCACTGCCCCTTTGGGTGTCTCACTCATGTAAGCACCTCCTACCCATTGGCCCCAGACCTTAAGCCCCTCTCATCCCCATTTGCACCCTATCATTCGCCCAGGAAGCTCCTTTCTCCAGGGAGCACACCAGAGGCTGTCCGATGCCTCAGGCCTTAAGGCAATTAGCCAGCAAGCAAATATTGACTAAAGACATCCCGAGCCAGGGCCCTGCTAGTCACTGGGGACAACCCACCTTCTTGTTCGACACACATGAAAGCAATGCTTACAAATAATTAATTACCAATGTGATGAGTGTTTCAAGATCCAGGAAAGAAACAGAGGGAGGAGAAAAAGGAATTGGAGGTAAGGGAGGCAGGGAACCATAGGCTAAGGACTGCTATATGGCAAGAGGGCATGGGGTGCCTTGGTGGCAATTTCCTAGATTCTCCCAGGCACCTCCACGTTCCACTGCCAGCCTTCTTCATGGCCTCCACCCTCCTGGACCACGTCCTTTGATTAGTCATTGACAGATGTGAAGACAGCAAGAGACAGCCAGGAGGGGGTGTGTGTCTGCTCACCACTCATCCGGGGCTCCTTCTGAGAATAAGCCTGGATCGGCAGCCCTGGCAACCAGCATGGTGATCAGAGAGGCCTGGCAAATGATCACCCAACAGCCGAACGAGAAGACGATTCAAAACCAAGCAAAGAAGGAAGGAAGGATCTGAGCTCGAGTAGTGAGAAAGTTGCCTCCTTGTTGGGTGGCCCCAGGTCCTAGGCTGCCATGGCTGCTCTCACTGAAAGCCTATTATCCTCCTATAACTGTGATTCATGCCTGTTTTCTCTCTCAAAAGTGTCCCAAGCGAAGTGATCTCCCCTCCGCTCACCCTACCCAGAACTTCCCAAAAGCAGCGCAGCTGGGTCACTCCTCAGACCGTAGGTGGGGAGAGGGGTCCACACTCTCTGCCCTCAGTGTGCTGGAAGCTCATGTGGAAGATCTGGAGTGTGTATTCCAATCTGACCTTCTGCTGTGACCTTTCCAAAAATCCCAGGAAGGATGGAGATTCAGGGAGAACAACTCACAACATCCAAATTCAATATGGAGCATGCAAAAAGAAAAAGGGAAACAAAAAGGCCCTCGATATATTGTCAACATTCAGAGCTCATAGCAACTAAGTCCTCTCTGTAGGCTGTCTCTTCCCTCTGTTGATTGTTTTTGTTGTTGTTGTTGTTTGTTTTTTGTTTTGTTTTGCCGCACAGCTTTTTGATTTGGTGCAATCCCATTCATCAATTCTTGCTTTTATTTCCTGAGCTACTGGAGCCCTGATCAGAAAGGCGTTGACTATTCCCATGTCTTGCAGCATTCCTCTTATGTTTTCTTCTAGTAGTTTCAAAGTTTCAGATCTTCCATCAGGGACGTTGCAGGAAGAACCTTGGATGAAACTGGAGATCATTGCACTAAATGAAATAAGTCATTCCCAGCAAGACCAATATCTAGTTGCACTCAGGTGGAAGCTAAGGGGGCATGGTGGAACTTGACAATAAAAGGAGGGCTACGAGGAATGTGGAAAGGGAAGGAGAAAAAGGAGGAGTGCTTAAGAAAGTAATAGAGAGGATGAATATGATTAGGGTACATGATATGTATGCATGGAAATATCATAATAAAACCCCTTACTTTGTACAATTAAGATATACTAATAAAAAACGAAAGAGAAAAATACCCAAGTCCTTCACTTAATTTATCTGTCCTGAGCTTTGATTTGTCTTTAAAATATGAACAAAAATTTGTGGGGGGAGGGATCAGCAGGTGGGGAGAGGGGAACATGCAAGAGTAATAGGGGATGAACTTGCACAATGTACAATGATAGGCGTGTATGGAAATGTAATGAAACCCATTCATTTGTACACTCATTAAAGGTAACTTTAAAAGTTACTAATAAAAAATCATTTTTAAAGACAGGGTAAAAATACCCATTGCACTTCCTTGACGAGCTGTTGCAATATCCAACAAGCTGACGTGCATTTCTTCTAAACTGTTAAGCACTAAGCAATACAAGGTACTGTTACTTATTTTTTTGTTGTTAGGTGCCTTCAAGTATGGTCCAACTCGTAACAACCCTCATAGGGTTTTCCATGGCTGATTGTTTGAGGATTGCTTTGGGAGTGGATGGCCACGTCTTTCTCCCATTTTTGCAGTGCTGGGGATTGAACCCCCAGCGCTGGAGGTCTTCAGAAAGTATAGAGCGGCACTCTACCAACTGAGCTGCTGGTTGTTGTTGTTGTTGTTAGGTGCCGTCGAGTCGGTATCCGACTCATATCAACCCTCATAGGGTTTTCAATGGCTGACTATTTCGGGATTGCTTTGGGAGTGGATTGCCAGGTCCTTCTCCCATTTTTGCGGTGCTGGGAATTGAACTCGGGACCTCAGAGACTGCAGCGCAGCACTCTACCCACTGAGCTAAATCCCAGCCCGTCAAGCTGCTGGTTAGATATCATAATTAAGCCTTTCAAAATTATAATTATTGAGCCCAGCACGGTGGCCCACAGCTGTAATCCCAGTGCTTTGGGAGGCAGAGCCAAGAAGATTGCAAGTTCTAGACCAGAGGTAGTCTGCGTAACTTAGCAAGACCCTGTCTCAAAAAAGTAAAAAAAAAAAAAAATGGACGGGGTTGCAGCTCAGTGCTCCAGCACTTCCAAAGCATGCAAGCATGAGGCCCTGGGTTCAACTCCCAGTACCACAAAATATATATATGTAATTATTAATGCATATTAATTATACAAATTAATTGGCTTCAGTGTGACATTTCCATACACACATGTATCATGATGAAGTCTTTCATCTATCTATATATTTATCTATCTATCTATCTATCTATCTATCTATCTATCTATCTATCTATCTACTATCTATCTATTTAATTGGCAATACTTGGGAGTTGAACCAGGGTCTCAAATATACTTTGCAAGTGCTCTACCACTGGGTTGCACTTCTAGTCCATTTTATCTATTATTTATTTTTTTATCTATTTATTTTTTATTTTGAGTCAGGGTCTTACTAAGTTATACAGGCTACCCCTGGCATCAAACTCACCATCGTCCCACCTTTGCCTCCACCTCGCTGGGGTTACAGGCGTGCGCCACCACACAGGGCCTCCTGAGGAAGCCTTCACCATTCGGTCATAACAGGCTTGCAGATCATCCAGCTCCTGGCATAACGTCCCCCTACTGTGCTCCTGAGAGCACAGGGCCTGAGACAGGTTCAAGAACTAGATCCCACCCTGTTTTTCTTCCTCTGCCAACATCTGAAACTTTGTCTCTTCTGTTCCCCTGTGACTTCCTTTGGGCCAGGGACCTTCTGGTTCTTCTTTCACTCTAGCATGTAGCCTGCTGCTAAATTCCTTGTGGGGTGGGTTTGCCTCGCCTGCTCCAGCCAGCCACTGGCCAAGGTCTCTGGCCAATCCCAGCTCCTTCTGCCCTGGTTCAACATCAGCATGGCCCTTAATACCATCAATATGGATTTCATCCCATCTGCCTCCTGCTCCTCCAGCACTGGTTTTCCATTTTCTGCCTCTGTCTCCTCTCAGTGCCTGACATCCTTTCTCAACCAGCACCTGGGTGATGGTTACTGAATGAATGATCTCATGTCCCTTCAGTTTGGGGTGTTTCTGCTCTGCTGGCCCCTCTGGTCTCCTCCTGCCCCTCTTCTTCACCCCCCATCTTCTCTCATCCTTCAGATCCCAGCGGGAGCATTGCTCCGCAGGGAGCCCTCCCTGGCCTCCCCGACTTGCAGGACTCCCTTCTCTGCTGCCTCCCAGAGCATTGTTGTTGTTAGGTGCCGTCGAGTCTTGTCCGACTCATAGCAACCCTCATAGGGTTTTCAATGGCTGGTTGTTTCGGGATTGCCTTGGGAGTGGATTGCCATGTCCTTCTCCCATTTTTGCAGTGCTGGGAATTGAACTCGGGACCTCAGAGACTGCAGTGCAGCACTCTACCAACTGAGCTAAATCTCAGCCCCTCCCAGAGCATAGATCTCTGTTTCTACTGCTCGCTTTAGTAGAAATATTCCATTACTGTATTCCCTATTTTAACTTCTGAATTCTTCACTGGACTATAAACCCAGGTGGAGCCACAACACGGAGCCCTTGCCTGCCTTGTGCTTTGCTGTGTTCCCCAAACCTAGCACAGTGCCTGGAAGACAATAAAATACTGGTCAGATAAATGAATCAAGGGGATGAGAGGACACTCAAGAGAAAATGCCCACGTAGAAGCTCAGAGTGGGCCTTGTACTGGTCCCTGCCAGAACTGTCACCATGCCCACCTCTTCTCAAGCGCTTCTTAGGGTCTGGCCCTGAGATGAGCATTGTGGTATAGATCCCCTCATTTAACCCTCACTGCCCTGCCAAGGGACAGGTCACGCTTTACAGATGAGGAATATGAAGCACAGATGTTTATTTTATTTTATTTTATCTTATTTGTAACTGTTGGTGGGGTACAGAGTAATATGTCATTTGCTCTATCCATTATGCAACTATTAAATCACTTTTGCTTACATATTCACCATCTTATGCATTTTACAGAACAGTGTGAACTAAAGCCGTAGCACTGTTGCATCCAATCCCATCAGATCTGGTTAGTACTTGGATGGGAGACCGCCTGGGAACACCAGGTGCTGTAGGCTTGGGAGAAGGACCCAGCAACCCACTCTCAAAAGTCAGTCCACCATCGAAAACCCTATGAACAGCAGAGAAGCACTGACAATAGTGTTTCACCTGTTGTATGCAGGGTCGCTATGAGTTGGATACTGACTCATCGGCACCTGACAACAACAATGAACTAAAGAAGAGAATAGTAGGAATTTTAACTAATATGTAAGGAAAAGTGTATGCAATCATGGGTTATATTCTCATTGGAAGCACAGATTTTTAAAGCTGAATATGCCTGGGAAACACTCAGCTGAAGGATTTTCCCAAACACAGGGCCCACAGGATGCTGGAAACCACGAAGGAAGTCACACACTTGAGGATGCAAGAGGGAGACTGAAGAATAGTTTAAGCAATAGTTTAATGATGATTTTTACTTTTTTGCCCTAATTGCTATTTCTTGTTTATGGGTAGATAAGGGAGGTAAGGGAATTTTTAAATTTTTTTTTTCCTTTCTCCTACAACTGTTCTGGCAATACAGGAACCAGGATGGAGACAGACACCTATCTGGGCATTACCTTGGAAAGTTGCTTCTCTTTGTGCCTGGATTTCCTCCTCTAAGAAAGAAAGCTAAATGACATTCACCTCACTAGGTGTTGTTGTATTAAGTCAGATCTGACTCACAGAGACCCTATGTACAACAGGACAAAACAGTCCCCGATTTTGTGCCAGGTACACAATCTTTTTTTATGTTTAAGCCCACTGTTGCAGCTACTGTGTCAATCCATCTAGTTGATGGTCTACCTTTTTTTCGTTGACCCGCTGCTCTCCCAAACATGATGTCCTTCTCCAGGGATTGGTCCCTCCTGACATACATCCAAAATACCTTAAGATGCGGGTCCAGCTTCCAAGGTGCACTCTGGTTGCACTTCCTCTGGACAGATCTATTGGTTCTTTTGGCAGTCCATGGTATAGTCAATATTCATCTCACATGGAGGGCTAATTAATACTTGCAAAGCACTTTTAGAAGGAGATGAAAAGGCCTGAAAGAGGGATTGTTTTCAAGCTGCTGGGCTCGGGGGAAATTAGTCAGAATGGGGAATTCTGCACAGCCCCCAGAGCCCTCTTCTTCTCCATAAAAAGCCACATTGGCCTTTGTCTCCTAAGCCTGGCGTCCTTGCCACAGTGCCACGGCCCTACCTCATCTACCTGCCCGTGGAATGCTGCAGGACTGGCTCCTCTGCCAGCTCCGCCCCAGCTTTTGCCTCACTCACTCATGCGCATATGTGTTCCTTCAACAAGGCTTTGCTGAGCAGTTACCAGGACCCAGGCTCTGTGCACAGGGATGCTGTGCGTTCAGTGCTCTTGGCCTCTAGCGCAGGAGAAGAGCCTGGTGCCCAGACAGGTTACACGGTGAGTCCAAGGTCACTCATGCGTGACTAATCAGGATTGAAGCCCAGATTTCCCAGGCTGCAAAGCCCAAGGTGGGCCCTCTGTGTTGTACTACATCTCACAGCACATCAAGGCTCATGGCCAGACAGGAAACTAATTCACCCGACTCACCTGATTGGACGGAGAAGGACCTGGCAACCCACTCCCAAGAATCAATCCGCCATTGAAAACCCTATGAACAGCAGAGAAGCACTAACAATAGTGTTTTGCCTGTTGTACATAGGGTCGCTATGAGTCAGATACCAACTCGACGGCACCTAACAACAACAACCTGACTAGAACTCAAGCTTGGCGCAAACTCAGGGACAAACTTCTTGACGTCTGCATGGCTCACAAAATTCTTTGGCAAACCAGATCCTTCTCAATAGTGTCAAGGGGTTCCTCGGGCGTGGGAGGAGAGGAGAAGGCATTTCAATCTGAGTGAAAATAAGAAAAGAAAGCTGTGCTTCCCAACACTCACACGCTGCCCGCCTTCCCACATTTGCACCTCTGACTTCCTCTCCCGTAAAAACTCAGAGCCCCAGCTGCTTCTGCTCTTTGGCTGCCAGGAAGGGAATCATGGAGAGTGGGTAGAAGGATAAACTCTGAACAGACCCAGGAGAGACGACTGACCTGTTCCTTACTGGCTGCAAAACCTTTGGCAAATCAGTAAACCTTCCTAGGGCTCGGTTTCCTCATCTGTAAAATGGTAACCACGATGGCTCCAATGCCCCAGGGCCGTCAGGAGGGTTAAGCCAGGTTCTGCATGCACAGTCCCAGGCCGGATGCACAGCAAGTCTCCAGAAACTCAGTGGCCTCTCCCTCTAAGACACGGACACTTCCACGGCCACGTACCAGGCTCTAAAACTAATATGGCAGCCCTGGATGTCATCTATAGTGCTGTGGCTTCTGAAGTGCACACAGGGCTCACCATGGGCAGCACGAGCTCCGTTACAGCCTGCAGTGTGGTTTTGACGGCTATACCATAGCAGTCCTAGGCTGCAGGTGGCTTTGCCAAGGTCCTGTGGCCTTCTGCGTGCACCCACACTGGCTTCCTCTGCTCCCAGTGGCTCTCAATGGAACGCCATTGGTATGCACTGCCACTTAGAACTCAAAGAGTTCATTATTGCCCTGGTCATGTGAGATGCAGCCTGACCGGGAGGAAGGGGACAAAGGTCTGTGGTCAGCACAGGACGACAGCTGATGTCTCCACCAGCCCACTCACAAGGAGCTCCAGAAGAAGGGGCTGAGAACTGGGGAATTTGGCCACTAAGAGATTTAGATTGGCCACCTTTTAAAACGTAGATTTGATATTAAAAACAATTTCTGGCTTCTCTTGACAGATTGGAAGGGCTGGCACATTTGGTCCTACCCTCTGGCATGGTGCAAACATGGCAGGAGCTGATGGACGGCGGCCCCATTCAACCCCCACCAGCTTCACATCCGACTCACACTGCGCCCCACGGGAGCCCAGCTCCTTCGCTCACTTGCACTACTTGTGGGGCCCCAGTATGAATGGAGTTTTCTTTTCTTTTTCCTTTCTTTTCTTTCCTTTCCTTTCCTTTCCTTTTTTCTTCCTTCCTTTCTTTCTCTTTATTTCTTTTCTTTCCTTTTCTTTTCTTTTCTTTTCTTTCTTTTCTTTTCTCTTCTTTCTTTCTTCCTTCCTTCCTTTCTTCCTTTCTTCCTTGTACTGGGGGCTGAATCCAGGGCCTTGCACACACTTTGCAAGCATTCTATCACCGAGCTTCTCTCTTGACATTTTTTTTTTTATCTTTCATCTTGAGACAGGATACACAAGCTGCCTCTGGCCTTGAACTTGTGATCATCCTGCCTCCACCTCCCCAGTCGCTGGGATTATAGGCCATGCCCCAATGCACAGGCAAACTTCTCCCCATTTTATGCAGAATGAAAGCCAAAGTCCTTATCATGGTCTAGAAAGCCCTACCCAGCCGGGTAACCACCTCTCTGATTTCCTCTTGTATTTTCTCCCCTTGCTCACTCGACTCCAGCTGCATGCTGTCCCTGACCCCCTCCAGGCAAGCTCCTCGCTCAGGTCCTTTGACTGGCTGCCCCTTTTTCTCGCAATGTTTTCCCCCCAATATCGCCAAGATTCATCCTATCACCCAATGCAATCACTGCTTGAATATTCTTCAGAGACACCTGTGCTGACACCGCCCCATCCCAGCACTTCTGACTCACCATCTGCGTCCCCACCCTAAAACGCAGTCTTCCCAAGGGGTGAAGTCTCTGTCTGTTTGGTTATACAGATAAAGCTCACAGAAGGTCCTAAAAAACTATGGTTGATGTAAGCAAATGAATAAACCAACAATTCATTGCTCCCCTTTCCGATTTCTTTTGGTTAGGTGCCGTGGAGTCAAGACTGACTTGTAGTGGCCCTCATAGGATTTTTGATGGCTAATTGTTTCAGGATTGCTTCAGGATCAGGCTGCCAGGTCCTTGCCATGCTGGAGAGCGAACCCAGGGCCTCAGGACCACGGAGTGGCACTCCACCAACTGAACTGAACCCTTTGAGCTAGTCGTCAGGAAAGCTGCTGTGTTATTTTAAAGCATTTGTTATTGTTGTTAGGTGTCAAGTTGTGTCTGACTTATAGCAACCCTCATAGGGTTTTCAATGGCTGACTGTTTCGGGATTGCCTTGGGAGTGGATTGCCACGTCCTTCTCCCATTTTTGCAGTGCTGGGAATCGAACTCGGGATCTCAGAGACTACAGAGCAGCGCTCTACCAACTGAGCTAAATCCCAGCCTTCTTTAAAGTATTAGTTGAGAAAATTCAAGATTCTCTTTTGGTTTTGAATGATAGTAATATAGATGGGCTAGAAAATTCATGTAATAGTACTGACAATGTAAAAAGAAAGTTCACTACAGAAAAAGTTTCGATCTTAAACATAATTGGAATCCAAGGATATATAGAAAAATATTACCATAAAAAGACAAGCAAATGGAAGAGAAGTCTTTGGTGGGGGGTTGGGATGGGGGGGAGTAAGTGCACAGGAGGGCAAGGGGGAAATTATCTGTGTAATGTACAACAAAATGCATATATGAAAATGTCACAGTGAAAACCATGTCAGAATGAATCACATTAAGTTGTACATTAAAAATTTCCAATAAAAAAAAAAAGATTCTCTTTTGGTTTCGAGAAAAGGTTTAGAGATGTCCAGAAGTAGGGAAACCTATAGAGCATCCGCCGTGGACATAACACAAGATCATATAGAAGAAGCACCAACCCCACTGCTCAGCAAAGGACTCAGCATCAGCCCCCTTCACTTCTCTCACCTACCACTTCTGGAACAGGTAGGGGCATCCATCCCACAGCTGCAGACACCCCATCATTCAGGAGGAAATGACAAGCAAGTGCGTCAACTCGAGAGAGCAACTCGGCTCCAGTCACCAGCTTCTCTGCCCACTAGCTAAAGGAGCTGCAGCAGATCACTGTATTACTCTGCTCTTCAACTTTCTCATCTGCAAAAAGGGAGCTGAAGCAGGGGTCTCTTCATACTTTTATGGGAAGGGCTGAGTGAGGTAATGTGTGTGCCTTAGAACCGTGCCTGGCACCCTCGTAAGAAGCATTTAATAAATGCTAAATATCATCATCATTCACCACTTAGGTTGCAAGGCTGCAATGGGATATATTAAAAATGTCAAAAAGATAAATTTAATAAACAAACAGTGCTTTTAATGCCCCCATTAGTATGGATTAGAGGATTCAATCTATTCTAATTCCTGATGTCCGGGTAACATGCCAGCCAGGAATCCATAAATATAAAATTGCTCCGTCTACCTTTCATTTGAGGAGAAGAAGAAAAAAATCAATGCAATTTTGTTCTCCTCTCTTAGCCTTTGCTTATTTATATGCCCAAATAAGGTTACTGTACAAAACACAATTGTGCGGTCTATAAATAATGAACAGCTCCTTCGCGTCGTCAGCATCAACACGGGAAAGTTCTAAATGGGTTTCTTTTGCCTGAGTCTTTTTTCTGCCCTAAATCTGACCCTAAACATAAATACAGGCAGCCTTGTTGGCATATAAAAGGCCCAATTGACCCGCTGACCCAGTTTGCAGAGCCGGCTCCTTGCAGAACCACTTCAACAGCTGCCATAGAGAATCGTGTGGCCACAGGAGCCAAAAGCTGCTCGTTCATCCACTGCAATTAGTCCTTGAGCTCTGCTGCTTGCTGCATCCTGGATCCAGTGGCACTTGGAAGCAGTGCTGGGTGGACACCCGTCTTGGTCTTGCACTGACTTAACGCCTGTGCCTGGTACCCATAAAGAGTAACCAGGGCTTTTCTGTTGCTCTTCAGACAAGTGGCTGACAGTGAGGCAGCACGGTTTAGTGAGAAAGTCCACCGTGTTCTCCTCCAGGATCCAGCTTTTTCTAGTAACAAACACAGTACATCTTCTCTATGGAGCAAAGGTTCGCCTCTTTTTTCTTTCCCTCTATTGCCCTCATTTGCCAAGTTTGTCCTGCTGAGCAGTACAGAAAGCCAAAGCAATGTTGCCAGGCCTGGCTACACCTCACAGGAACAGGAGGCTGTCAAGTCCTGGGGGATGGGAGCTGAGTCCTGAGTGTCTCCCTAAAAATAGCATCTCACACAGGCAACCTTGTCTGATAGAAGACAGCAATCAGGCAATCACAGCTTCTCTCTCTACAGCACCTTGCAGCCCAGAGTCCCACAGTTATGAGAAAAAAAAAATCACAGCCGGTCTTACTTCCACATTTTCCAGTTGTCAGAAAGCAATCTGACGTTGTCTAGAGATGGAAGGCTACGGTGTGCTGTCCACGCTGGACCTGAAAGTCCGATCTCCTGGATTGGATCTCAGTTTAGCAGCTAAGCGAACTTGTGCAACCTCTCTGACCTTCAGCCTCCTAGTCTACAAATTGAGGGTAACCCCACACAGGGTTTAATAAGGATTAGATAAAGGAACAAATACAAAGCTCCAAATACCCAGTGGTCAGTTGTTGTTGTTGTTGTTGTTAGGTGCCGTCGAGTCAGTATCTGACTCATAGCGACCCTTGATAGGGTTTTTAATGGCTGACTCTTTCGGGATTTCCTTGCCAGGTCCTTCTCCCATTTTTGCAGTGCTGGGAATTGAACTCAGGACCTCAGAGACTGCAGCGCAGCACTCTACCAACTGAGCTAAATCCCAGCCCCTGTGGCCAGTAGTAATAATCTTATCACTCTTGTTTGTCTCAAGCCTGAAACTCTAGAAGCAGAGCCCAACATAAGGACTCTGGTGTTAGCGGCTTAGTGGGGCACCATTCTGGAGAGGCAGGGGAAGAGTTAAGCCAAGTGACAACTTCAGCTGAAATCTAGTCTCAGCGGACACCATGGGGAATCCTACAATGCCAATGGCGCCCAAAGCTGCCCCACCTTGAGGGCAGGCATCAGTCAGCCATTGGTTATAAGTCACCCATGCAGAAAGGACTCAGCCACCCAAGGGACAGGCATCAGCCCCGGGGATCTAGGGAAGAGCGGCTCTGCTTCAAAGAGGGAGGTCCTGCAGAGCAGGCGGCAGCTGCTGGCCTTTGAACCCAAGCTCGCAGCAGCTGGGTTCAGGGCTGGGGACCCACAGGAAGCACCTGATGGATAACCACATCAGTAGGAGTCATCAGACGTCACCTCCTTCAACAGGTCTGTCCGCTGTCCCAGCTAGATGTCACCTCCAAATCCCCGCAGCATTTTCTCTCTACTGTTCCTGCAGAACCTAGCTCTTCAAACCTCATCCTTGCCATTTATGTATAAATCTTTTTTTTTTTTTTTTTTTTTTTGCGATACAGGGAGTTGAACCCAGGGCCTTGCGCTTGCATACTTTGCAAGAGCTGGACCACTGAACTGCACCCTCAGCCCACTTTCACTTTTTTTGACAGGGTCTCGCTAAATTACGCAGATTGCCTCTGGTCTCGAATTTACGATCCTCCCGCCTCCCGCTCCCGAGCCTCTGGGATTATAGGCGTGCGTCACTGCACCCGGCGGCCATTTCTGTATAATTATTGAGGATCCTTCCGACCCCAGCCTCATCGTTCCAAGAGTTCCATGAGGGCCGAGAGGGAACAGAGATGGGTTTGGCCATCACATCCGGGTCTGTGCCTTCAGCAGCTGGCTCAACGCTTGACACGTGACAGACCCTCAGCACACCTGGAACGGTGAACGATGCTGTGACCTTGGACACTGCAGGACTCAGAAAAATGCAATGACAGATCCTAGAAATACATGAGCAAAAAAATTAATTTTCAAGCTGGGCATGGGGGCGTGTTCCTGTAATCCCAGCAACTCAGGAGGCAGAGGCAGAGGCAGGAGTTCAAGGCCAGAAGCAGCCTGTGCAATTTAGCCAGACTCTGTCTCAAAATAGAAGTAAAAAATAAGCTGAGTTGTGGCCCAGTGGTAGAGCACTTGCCAAAGCCTAAGAGAAACCCTGGGTTCAATCCCCCAGTGCTGCAAAAATCATCATCATCATCATCATCATCATCATCATTGTCATCATCGTCAAATTAGAAAGCCCAGATTCCAATATAAACTCTCTTTTGCAGTGCGTGTAGGTAAGTGCCTGATGTTTCCAATAACTCAGTGTCTACCTAGGGTGTCATGAGAGTGAGCACCTCTTTACATTTTTTATCCTAGGCTCCTCACTCACCTCATGCTAGTCCCCAACCTGGTGCCCAAAATCTTAGGATTTGTAGCCAGTATGCGCACCTGCGGGCTGGGATTTAGCTCAGTTGGTAGAGCGCTGCGCTGCAGTCTCTGAGGTCCTAAGTTCAATTCCCAGCACTGCAAAAATGGGAGAAGGGCCTGGCAATCCACTCCCAAGGCAATCCCGAAAAAGTCAGCCATTGAAAACCCTATGAGGGTCGCTATGAGTCGGATAGCGACTCGATGGCACCTAACAACAACTAATATGTGCACCTGTAGCAATTTGAATTCATTTATTCACCAACTTCTTACTCTGGGTCAGGGATCATGGCTGTGAATATGAAAACCTCAAACATTTCCTCAAGGAGCTCCCCACATCTGGAGGCCACAGACATGAACACAGACAATTTTAAACAAGGCGCTGAGGTGGAAGGGGTGCAAATGATAGCCTTGACCTGTGCCACAAGGGAAGGTAATCATGCAGGCTTCCCAGAGGAGGTGACTCTCTAGCTTCATCTTGAAGGTTGAGGAGGAATTGGACACAATAGACATGGGTTGGGCTGGGATTTAGCTCAGTTGGTAGAGTGCTGCGCTTCAGTGTCTGAGGTCCCAAGTTCAATTCCCAGCACCGCAAAAATGGGAGAAGGACCTGGCAATTCACTCCCAAGGCAATCCCGAAATGATCAGCCATTGAAAACCCTGTGAGGGTCGCTATGAGTTGGATACCGACTCCATGGCACCTAACAACAACAACAACAGAACAATGGGTAGAAGGCAGTGTGCATGGTGGTGGAAGAAGGGGCAGGCTACATGCTGGGGAAGGATGGAGTGGCTGAGAGGGGCCTGGGCCAGAAAATGAATCATCTGAGACTCCTGAAGGAAGAAGTGTTCACTGAGGAGCCTATGGGCTGATGAACAAGTGGACACCCCAGCAGGATAGCAGACCCAGAGAGGACGTGGGACCTCCACATCCCACCCGGTACCTGCCCCTGAACATCTTTTCCACCTCACTGTTCATAGCTTGTGCTCTTTATAACGAACAGGAAAATGGCTAGGCTCCAGGGTGCATACCTGTAATCCCAGCTACTCAGGAGGCTGAGGTGGGAGGATCACAACTTTGAGGCCACAGGCAGCCTTTGTAACTTAGCGAGACCTAGTCGCAAAATTTAAAGAATAAAATATAGCCAGGCGCGGTGGCACACGCCTGTAATCCCAGCCGCTCAGGAGGCGGAGGCAGGAGAATCTCAAGTTCAAGACCAGACGCAGTCTGCATAACTTAGTGAGACCCTGTCTCAAAAAGTAAAAAAAATGGGCTGGGGGTGCAGCTCAGTGGTCCAGCACTTGCAGTGGATGCAGGCACGAGGCCCTGGGTTCAACCCCCAGTACCTCAAAAAATAAATTTAAAAAGAAAAAGAAAAAGAATAAAATATAAAGGAGTTTGGGGTGCATATGAGTGGTAAAGCACTTGCCTAGCATGCAGGAAGCCTTGGGGTAGATATATAATACATACACACGAACATCAATGTGTACATACATACACTTGTGTGTGCAGAAGGTGCCAAAAAATGCATGCATATTTTAAGAAAGGAAAACATTAATATTAGAATAATATATACTGATATCAAAGGAGGAATACGAGCCACATTCGACCTCTCCAATTTTAAGAGGTGCTCCAAGTGTTTACCACAGCAGAAGAAGCAGCGCTTGTTGCTGTGTGAGGCCTCCAGGACCTTCCCTCGTGTGTATCACACTATACCGTGCAACTCAAGCTTCCCACCAATGCAGGCGATCGTGAGGTGCATTGGAGGTTCTGTTGCACACGCACGACTCCATTGTTGTACTTCCCCAGTGTCCTTGAATTTCAAATACCTCTTCAAAATGGTCTTGCACGCCTTGAACAACAATGGTGCTTTCATCATTTTCTTTGGCTGTCTTGCTGGCCTCATGGTGGCGCTAGCATTCGTTTGATTAGCGCCATCTTTTGAGCAAATGTCATACTATCCATTGCTACCAGAATTCAATACAACTTTGAGAAGTAATACCTAGATAACATCTCTTAAAATATATATACATATTTGGCACCCTCGCGGTACATTCTCTCTCTCCCCCCCCCCTCTGGTAAATGAATAAAGCAAAGACAAAGAACAATGAAGAAGGAAGGAAGGAAAGAAGGAAGGAAGGAACAAGGGAAGGGAAGAAGGAAGAAAAGAAAGGGCATTGTTGCTAAAGTAAACAATAGCATTATAATATTATGTCAATCATAATCATTTGTGAAGAATCAACTATATTCCAGAATCTTCCTATTCATTCATTATTTCACTTAATCTTCACCTGTTTCCTACAAGAAAACTATTAGAATCCAAAAGTATTAGAATCCAGAGATTGAGAGACAGCTGAGCATCCCTTACCTAGTTGGAGACAGGCCTTGAGTTCATACTCAGATCTTTCTGTCTCCAAAAAAAAAAAAAAAAACCAATGGCAGTTACCACCTGACATTGACCCACATGTGTTTGGACGTCTGTACAGCTATACCTGAGAGTCCATAAAGGTTGACTGAGTCCATGAATTTCTCAACAGGCTTCCTCCTGGTTGATTGTTAATTCCCTTAAATGTTTCTCCTACTTTAAAAGGATGACAGGTTTATTAAGCTATGAGGCAGTATCTGTTCATTAATGTGTGCTAAATTGCCATGCAATTTCTATAGAATTAAATTACATATTCAATGAATAAGCAAATAATTCATCAAGACTAATGTTACTTCCATGAGTGTGAAAGTGAGATTTGGCCCATTTACTTACCAAATGCTGATTTTTAAGAAACTATGAAATGAAATAATAAATAAATCATCAACTCAAAAGCTTAATTTGCTCTTCTGGCTCAATCAGGAAACTGTATAGTACAAGGTATCCTCCTTTGCTTCCAGATAAAGTGACACTCAGAAAAATGAGTTTGTCCATTGTCATTCATCCAGCTGTGTGGTTCCCTGCTAAGCTGCAATGGCCAAAGTGCACACACACATACACACACATACACAGACACACACACACGCACAGCCAAGCATAGCATCTGTACTATTAGATGGTAGCCATATTCAAGGGCAGTACAAATATTTGAAGTGAATTGGGCATTCTATAGGATCATCCTGGCCGGAGCACTGGGAGATTTAGATAAGGTCACCTTTCTGCTCTGGGCTTCTTGCTATAACCCTTGGCCCAGCAGCTCCAGCACCACCTGGGAACTTGTTAGAAATGAAATCTCAGTGCCGCACCCCAGCCCAGCCAAGAGCTGCTTCCTTAGAAACTGGGGGGTAAGGTGATCTTTCCAACGGATTCTGATCCTGCTACAATTTGAACTAGTGTTTTAGATGTATTCAATACCAAAAGAATTTGGGGTTTTCCCTTATATAGACCTGAGTTCAAAACCTAATGGATAAATATCATTTGTATGACCCCCATCACTTGTTTAACTTCTCTGTTGTTGTTGTTGTTGTTAGATTTGGATCCTATTCATAGAGGCCTGAAGCACTGCAGAAAAATACACTACCCAATACTGTGCCATGCACATGATCTTTCTGTGGTTGGCCTCAGTGTGGCAGCTACTTTGTTTCTTCTTAATTTGAGTCACGCCACATCAGCAAAGAATGTCTCAGGAGCCGGGCGCCGTGGCGCACGCCCATAATCCCAGCGGCTCTGGAGGCAGAAGCAGGAAGATCGCAAGTTCGAGATCAGAGGTGTAACTTAGCGAGACCCTGTCTCAAAAAGTAAAAAAAATGAAAAAATGGGCTGGGGGTGCATCTCAGTGGTCCAGCACTTGCAGAGCATGCAAATGTGAGGCCCTGAGTTCAACCCCCAGTACCACAAAAAGAAGAAGAAGAAGAAGAAGAAGAAGAAGAAGAAGAAGAAGAAGAAGAAGAAGAAGAAGAAGAGGAAAAAGAAAAAGGAGGAGGAGGAGGAGGAGGAGGGGGAGGAGAAGAAGTAGTTGTTCACAGGAAGCTTTACTCCATTCCCACCACTAAGGATGACTGTACTTTGAGAAGGCAGCTCTTCTTCAGTCGTTTCTTGAATGCCTTCCAGCCTGGGAAGGTCATTTCCTGGCACTATATTTGATAGTGCGTCTCTGCTATTCATAGAGTTTTCAGTGGCTTATGGTTTCAGGAGTGGGCTACCAGTTCAGTTCTTCTCCTTAGTTTGTCTAAGTCTGAAAGTGCAGCTGAAATCAGTCCACCATGGGTGGCCCTGCTGGCGTCTGAGATACTGGTGGCATACCTTTCAGCATCACAGAAACACACAAGCCCCCACAGCATGACAAATTGACAGACATGTTGGGGTCCCAAAGTCGTACATCACCCTAATTCATTTGGAAAAAACCCTGATTCCACTCAGGGCATGTTTACCCATGCCTGTAATCCCAGCACTCAGGAGGCAGAGGCAGAATGATCCCAAGTTCGAGGCCAGCCTGGGCTACATAGCGAGACCATGTCTCCAGAAAATTTTAAAAAGAAAAACACAAACTTACTCTGTGGAATCCATATATAGCTTCTGTTCTCTAACCAAACTGATTTATACACATGTACTTCACCCCTTTATTCAGGAAATCTGACTCCCATAATACACAGAAGGCTCCCACGCCCTTCGGAGGGGTGAAGCTCTGACGCCTAAGGACTCTGCCTTCCTTCAAAGCATCACCGTGGATTCACTGCTGGGTTTCACGCATACCCACGACCTATTTTGGTGTTTTACATGACTGCATAAAGATTTTCTACACTTCTGAGTGTGATTTTGCTTCCTTGCAAGCCACCTGCCCCCATGGAAACCAATCATCATTTTTTATGCAAATCAGTGGGGAAATATGATTCAATTAACAGACACTTACTTAACAGTCATCCTGCATAGGCTTGCTTCTTTATTCGACTTTTAACGTTCTTATAATGTCACATAAGCCGTTTCTCTCCCCTCTTCCAGAAAATGACAAAATATAAAAGACAAAATAATAATGAAACCTCAGAAAGGTGAAGCATTTATAGCACCTCAACTCCTCTGATATTTTATCTCCCAGACTCATTCAAAGGAGCACCATGAGGCACAGAGAGGTCATACATGTTACATTGGGTCACACAGACTGTTAGAAAGGGACACTAACAAGTACTGTAGTTCCCCAAATGCTAAAACAAATAAATAAATGTCTTCATTGGATAGAAAAAGTCTGTGATTAAATGTTAACTAAATTATCTAGTCCTTAGTAATAAATTCATTATTAGCAGACACAGGTCACAGCTACGAACATCTCTCCCTCTGTCTCTCTCTCTCTCTCTCTCTCTCTCTCTCTCTCTCTCTCTCTCTCTCTCTGCAACTCCCCTCCCTCCCTCTTCCTTCTGCTAAGAAGAAACTTTTTTTTTTTTGGAATTTTACCCATGCAAATCTGAATAGGGATTTGAGTTCTTTGGCTAAAAAAATTTTTTTTTCTTAGAACACGGGCAGCTTTCCAGGCTTCTGTTTTATAATGAATATTCCTACTATTTTTGATCTCTCCGTTTTCCAAGGCCATAACTACCCAACCTGGCGGTGGCTGGGATGTTATTACACTAAATCAATTGAGTTCTGCAGCACAGAAGTTTTCTCAGAAGCGATTCACAGAGATTGGTATCGCTGAGGACACAGAGGAGGGGAAGGCCCTGACCAAGACACTGGGCCCATTGACGTCCACACTGGGTAAAGAAAATACGACTGGCAGTGGGAATGGAAGCTGAGGCATAATCTAAAATGAGGCCTTACAACAAGGCGTAGAAAACAAAAATAAAAATAGGTGGCAAAGAAGGACTGCAGTTTTTTAAATCTCTCACACCAAATTGAAGGCATAATAAGGGAGCCGGCGCCACCCAGAAATTGGCAGCTTTCTTCTTCCCAGCAGCCGCCTTGGTCAGACCTAACAAGACCCCACAAACAGCCTGTCTGCCAGAGCTGACCATACACATCTAGCCCACGGGAAGCATGGAAATTGAAAGAGAGCACACAAAGATTTCTTTGAAGAAAGCTGTTCCCCCCACCAAAAGAAGGCTCACTTTCTATATTGTACTGATTAGTCTTGGCTGTATAATGTGTCACAACAATCACAAGGTATCACAGAATGTATTGCATTACAACTGAGTGACTGAAAATAACCACAACGGGCAATACTTTCTCATGGTTCTGTGCCTGTGGGATTCAGGGCCACCTTGGCTGGCCAGCTCTTGTTTGCACTCTGGTGAGGTTGCAGTCAAATGTCCTCCAGGGCTACAGTTTTCTTCAGGCTTGACTTTACCAGAGGACCTTTTCCAAGGAAGGTCACACTCACACCTGGCAAGTTGCTGCAGGCTTTCGGCAAGTTCTCTACCGTGGTGTCTCCAAAGGGCTACTTGAGCTTCCTGCCAACATGGCAGCTGACTTCTCCCAGGGCAAGCAAATCAAGAGACCAAAGTCCAAGCTGCACTAGCTTTTGTGGCCTTGCCTTGGAAGTTATGCCCTGTCATTTCTGCAGTATTCTACATAGATCAGCCTCGATTCTGAGAGCTAAGTAAGATCTGTCCTGCTCCTCTACTGGCTCCTTCCCTAAACTCCAGCCCTGGATGGCTCTGAAGCCTTAGGTCATGAGATGAGGGGAGAAGAACTCACAAAGCCAGAAGCAGCCAGACTTACCCTTTCACCAGCTGCAGGCTACCCTCCTGTGCTAGAGGAAGGAATAAGGCCCATCTTTCTACCACTTATATTGAACAGGACCAATTTAATTCCTCCACTGAGATATTGTTTTGAGGGGCAGGACTAAAAAAGTTTAGGGGCCTGCCTGAGTTTTCTCTCGAGTCTGTGTAGAATAATAGGCCCTGCTGTGGAGTGAAGGCATAGAACTATGGTGAGCTCAGTGAAGTGATTGCCTCTCACAAGCCATGCCTGCTCAACCTAACAGGAGACATTAGAAACTTCCAGAACAAACTTCTTGTTGTTGTTGTTGTTGTTGTTGTTAGGTGCCGTCGAGTCGTATCCGACTCATAGCAACCCTTACAGGGTTTTCAATGGCTGTCTGTTTCGGGATTGCCTCGGGAGTGGATTGCCAAGTCCTTCTCCCATTTTTGTGGTGCTGGGAATTGAACTGGGGGACCTCAGAGACTGCAGAGCAGTGCTCTACCAACTAAGCTAAATCCCAGCCCCAGAACAAACTTAGTAGACCAAAAAGACAGCAAGACGAGAAAACATGCTGCTCTATAGATTCCTCTTATGATACTGAAATGGAAGCTAGAACTGATGTCCGGGTCCCAATTTTTTGCTTTCTCACTTGCTATTGATTCTGTCTGCAGCAGCCTCCTCTACCACCTGATTCTCTTCCCATCTGGCAGGTTTCTCCTATATGAGTTGGACTCAACTTGACATCACTTAACTATGACAATAAGAACAAGTGTGTGTGTGTGTGTGTGTGTGTGTGTGTGTGTGTGTGTGTGTGTGTTGTTGTTGTTAAATGCTGTCAAGTCAGGTCCAACTCATAGTGACTTTCATAGGGTTTTCAGTGACTATTTCGGGATTGCCATGGAATGGATTGCCATGTCCTTCTGTTTTTGTGGTGCTGGGGATCGAACCAAAGGCCTCAGAGAGCACAGAGAGGCGCCCTACCAATTCACCTAATCCCTGACCCCATGTATGTGTGTGTGTGTGTATATATATATATACATATGTATATGTATATATGTATATATATATACACACACATATATGCATATATATGTATATCTATACACATACATGTTATTGTTGTTGTTGCTGTTAAGTGCCGTCGAGTCAGTATCCGACTTATAGCGACCCTCTGTACAACAGGGGAGCACTATTGTCAGTGCTTCTCTGCTGTTCATAGGGTTTTCAATGGCAGATTGATTTTGGGAGGGGGTTGCCAGGTCCTTCTCCCAAGCCTACAGTTTCTGGTGTTCCCAGGCGGTCTCCCATCCAGGTACTAACCAGGCCCCACCCTGCTTAGCTTCCGAGATCTGATGGGATCGGCTGCCACAGGGCTACAGCTGCAGGCATACACACACATACATACATATATATTCTTTTCATATATGTGTGTGTGTATGTTTATCTGGCTGTGGGAAAGGACAAAGTATTTTGGTGTTGAGCCAGATATAGTGGCTCACACTTGTAATCCCAGCAACTTGGGGGGTGGAGGCAGAAGGATCGCAGATTTAAGGCTAGAGGCAACCTGTATAACTTAGACAAGACCCTGTCTCAAGATAAAAATAAAAAGTGGGCTGGGAGTGTAGCTCAATGACAGAGTGCTTACAAAGTATGTGTGAGGCCCTGGGTTCAGCCCCCAGGTACAGAAAAAAAAATAAAATCTGATGTCTACATCCCCCTTTAGTCTGAGTGGACCTCTCTAATGCAAACTACCGGAAAGACATGCACATGAGGCAACAAGGTCTGATATCCTACTCTTTCAGTAGTTTTTAACTAACTCCTACTTGTACGCCTGCAGCCGTAGCCCTGTGGCATCCGATCCCGTCAGATCTCGGAAGCTAAGCAGGGTCGGGCCTGGTTAGTACCTGGATGGGAGACCGCCTGGGAACACCAGAAGCTGTAGGCTTGGGAGAAGGACCTGGCAACCCACTCCCAAAAATCAATCTGCCATTGAAAACCCTATGAATAGTAGAGAAGCACTGACAATAGTGTTTCCCCGGTTGTACAGAGGGTCGCTATAAGTCGGATACCGACTCGATGGCACCTAACAACAACAACCTACTTGTACAAAGTCTGCAGCCGTACCATTGTGGCATCCAATCCTGTCAGATCTCAGAAGTTAAGCAGGGTCAGGCCTGGTTAGTGTTTGGATGGGAGACCACCTGGGAACACCAGGTGCTGTAGGCTTGGGAGAAGGAACCCAGCAATCCACTCCCAAAAATCAATCAGCCATTAAAAACCCTATGAATAGCAGAGAAGCACTGACAATAGTGTTTCACTTGTTGTACATAGGGTCATTATGAGTCAGACACCGACGGCACCTAATAACAACAACAATTTGTACAGACAGCAGAATATTGAACAAGACACAGACTTTGTTCCCAAAGAAACTACTGTCTACCTGAATTGTTTTAAAGATGAGCTAAGGTTCTTCAAAGACTACAAATTTGAAAAAGAAAAAACTACCTGTCCTGTACCTAAGTGACTAAGTCAAAGCTCACACTAAAACTTACCACACTATTCTCTCCACCAAGGAGACCTATCCAAATGATTATCAGAGATGGCATGAATTCCCAGAGGAAAGAGGCAAGGCTTCTCTGCATCTGTGTTAGCTACAGCGTAGGTCACCTTCACAAAGCCAGATTTCCCCTGGCATCTGCTCCCACCTGGTCTCCAAAGCTAAGCAGAGTCGGCCTGGTTAGTCCTTGGGTAGGAGACCTCCTAGGAACACCAAGTACTGCAGGCTTGGGAGAAGGACCTGGCAATCCACACCCAAAACAATCTGCCACTGGAAACTCTATGAATAGCACAGAAGCACTGGCAATTATGCCAGACACGGCACAGTCTCAGGGAGTGTTTTGTTCTGTTGTACGTAGGGTCACTATGAGTTGGACCCAACTCAATGGCACCTAACAACAACTATGATCTAAGCATGCAGTTCTTCTCTTGGGGGATCATGTTCAGAGGGGTTCCTGAAAGGTAGAATGGAAGAACTAGCAACAAGTTAGAGCAGATTCTCCACGCTTAACTTTAATTAAAGAGAGAAAAACAAATCCCTTGCTCTCCTCACTCCAACATGACAAGACTATTTTCCATGATGTCCCATTGTTTTTTCCTTACTTGCCATGAGTCCAAACGTGATGGGCATTTTTCAGAGGGAAACCTGGCAAATGCGCCCATCTCAACACAAACGTGTTTTATTGAGTATACACTACACAGAACCATAAAACGCATCTAAATGTTCTTTTCAAACATCACTGGAGCAGTTTCAAATATTCACAGAACCAAAGCAGCCATCCGTTTCTGGATGAAAAGACAGACAAAGTCTCATTGCTCCACAGCAGCTAACTGAACCACGCATCTTACTACAGGTATTGCCGCAATTTGAGAAGAGTAGCTCTCTTCTAACTTTTATTTTTGGTTCACTCAGGGAAAAAAAAAATGTTCCTTTCAGCCTTAAATTTCTCTGCCTTGGTCTCTAGTCTGAAGACCACATCCTTTTTGAAGACTTGGGCAATTTCTGTGGAGCCATGTTTAAATTGGGTGAGTGAAAAACTAACTCTGTCTCATAAAAGTGGCATTGTTTTGCAGTCAGGTAATTCCAAGTGGCCTCACTTTTTACTTTCCATGGGAATAGTCCTTGAGGAAGAAAGGGCCTTTGTTGAGTTTTTGTTTTGTTTTGAGAACAGTCAATTGGTTCTTTCTACCTTTCCTTCTGGGGCGCCGATCTTTCTGAAGACGACCACAAAGTTCAAGCAGAAGTAATGAGAAAGGAAAGAAAGAAGGAATCTGCACACAGACCCAATTTATCATTATCTGGGGTTGTTTTGTGTCCCCTGCCCCCAAGTCTTCCACAAAGAGATCTTCTGCTGGAAATTCTTTGTTTTGTACAGGCCCAGCTTCTGCACGCAGAGAAGGGCAGAGGGGAAATCTTGGTGTATGTTTCCTCTTTCTCAAGGGACACTGGGAACAGAACGCTGCTCTTGGAGTTTCTGTGTGAGCGGCTGCTCACCTTCAAACTCTTGGAGCTTGTTCTTATTTGGCTTCAGATAAGTGACTGAGACTGAGATTGCTCTCAATCAGTCTGTTTATCAGTGCAACTGCTTCAGTTTTCTTTAGGACAAATGATAGGTTCTCTGCTCTTTATCAGTATATTGAAGTATGTTCTTCAGGTGTGGACTTAACTTTGCCCTCTACTTCCGGCAGCCATTTCCTTTCCATAACTGGAATGTAGATAGTTTGAGCACACACACACACACACACACACACACACGAACTCACACACGCGCACACACAAATATGCTCAGAGTTGGGTTTGAATGTTTCTTCTTTGCTAGTGACAAGTCAGTCACAAAAAAGAGTCTAAGCTTCTCTAAAAAGGAGGAGGTATGTTATACTTGCCTGCAGCCCTAGCCCTGTGGCATCCGATCCCGTCAGATCTCGGAAGCTAAGCAGGGTCGGGCCTGGTTAGTACCTGGATGGGAGACCGCCTGGGAACACCAGGGGCTGTAGGCTTGGGAGAAGGACCTGGCAACCCCCTCCCAAAAATCAATCTGCCATTGAAAACCCTATGAACAGCAGAGAATCACTGACAATAGTGTTTCCCCTATTGTATAGAGGGTCGCTATGAGTCGGATGCCAACTCGACGGCACCTAACAACAACAACATGTTATACTTGGTATGGACTGGGAAAGGAAAAAGGAAAGAAAAGAATAAAATAGACAGTGATGGGAAAAATTAGGGGATCGCAATAGGTTAGAAAAACAGGAAAGGAATAAAGTGTGTTAACTGCCTAAACTGGCCAAATACAAGGCCAGGTCCTGTATATTTTGTCATTTAATCCTTTGGCCAACTTCCTGTTCTCTCTCTTGGCTTTGTTTTTTTGTCTTGGGTGGATTTTGTTCTGAGATTTTTGTTTATTGTTTGGTTAATTGGTTGTTCTGGTTGTTCTTGTTTGTCAGTTTATCTTTATAGACAGGGCACATCAGGCCTGGTTAGTACTTGGATGGGAGACCACCTGGGAACACCAGGGGCTGTACGCTTGGAAGACGGACCTGACAACCCACTTCCAAAAATCAATCTGGCATTGAAAACCCTATGAACGGCAGAGAAGCACTGAAAATAGTGTTTCACCTGTTGTACGCAGGGTTGCTATGAGTCGGATACCCACTCGACAACACCTAACAACAACAAATACATATATATATATATATATATATGTATGTATGTATGTATATATATATGTATATATATAATTTGCAACCCTTGCTGGCTTCAAACTCACAATCATCCTGCCTCAGTCTCCCAAGTGCTGGGATTACAGGCATGTGCCAGCACATCAGCTTTATTTCCCTTTTTAACGGATGAGGAAACTGAAGTTGAAATGAGAAATTGAGTAACATGCTTAAACGGAGACAGACAATGAGTTGTAGACTCTCACAAGAAGCTCAATCAGAGCCGGGCACGGTGGCACACGTCTGTAATCCCAGCAACTCGGGAAGCAGAGGTAGAAGGATCGCAAGTTCGAGACCAGAGGCAGTCTGCATAACTTAGTGAGACCCTTTCTCAAAAAGTAAAAAAAAATGGGCTGGGGTGCAGCTCAGTGGTCCACCCCTTGCAAGACATGCAAGCAGGAGGCCCTGGGTTCAACCGCAGTACTGCAAAAACAAAAAAACCAATCATTTTTCAACTTTTTACTAATGAAGTAACTGAAGTTCAGGTAAAGAAACTTGTTCAAGGTTAACCAGTACCTTGGATGCAGAGCTATGACTCAAGCCCGGCATGTTGCACCAAGGTAATTCCAAGGCACTACTGAAAAATCAGAAATTGGCAGGTGAATCAATATAAATAATGAGCTGATCTCATTGTAGCTTAAACATATCTCAGCCAGCAACCATCCAGAGTCTACTGTAGAAGAAAAGCAGCCTTCTACCACTCAGGATTATTATTGCTGTTGTTGTTAGATGCCATTGAGTGGATGCTCAACTCATAGCGACCCTACGTACAACTGATGAAACACTATTGTTAGTGCTCTTCTGCTATGCATACGGTTTTCAATGGCTGATTGGTGTTTAGGAGTGGGTTGCCAGGTCTTTCTCCCACAAGTCAGAATAGGCAGTAATAAAGAAACTGAATCTGTGTTGTTGTTGCTGTTAGGTGCCATCAAGTTGGTATCCAACTCATAATGATCCTATGTATAACAGGCAAAACTGTATTGTCAGTGCTTCTCTGCTATTCATAGGGCTTTCAGTGGTGTGTTGATTTTTGGGAGTGGGTTGCCAGGCCCTTCTCCCAAGCCTACAGCACCTGGAGTTCCCAGGCAGTCTCCCATCCAAGTACTAACCAGGCCCAACCCTGCTTAGCGTCAGAGATCTGATGGGATCGGATGCCACAGGGCTACAGCTGCAGATGAAATCTCAGTAGCTAAGCATAAAAAATGTTTGGTTATTACTCATGCAACATCTACTGCAGGCCAAGCAACTCCAGTACAGCTTTCTTGGGTGACCCTAAGAACCAAGATTCTTCTCTCCTGTGGTTCCATTCAGTGGATCCATTTCAATAGGTCAATTCCATGGTCACTCTAAAGACAAAGAGGAAAAAAAAAAAAGAGGAACACAAAGCTCTTAATTGCTTAGGGTTGGAAATAACCCAAATCGCCCTTGCTCACAGTCCATTGGCCAGAACCAATTACAGGCTCCCACCTTACTGCAAGGCAGGTACAGGCTGGGGTGGGAAGCCCACCAGTATTTGGTGAGCATCAATGGCCTGTGAAGCACATTCCAGCTTTCCTTGGCACCACTGTTGTCCTTTCAGTATCTCTGTAAAAAATGAATGATATTGGACCCCCTTGCAGGACTACTAGGAGAAGCAACTATTAAAGCAATTACAAAAAACTTTCCTCCAGGGTTTCAAACCAGCAAAGAATTGGGTTCAGGTTCAGGTGCATGTTTAAAATGCTCCAATTTAGAGGGTTCAGGTTTGGTTTGGGTTCGGGTTTAAATCCTATGTGTAAATAGCAGGGCTTCAGAGCCTGAACCTCAACCCTGACCCCTCAACCCTGGCCCAAGCAGTTTTTAAAATTTTTCTGAATCTGAGCCTCAACTTGAACCCAACAAAAAACTGAGTTTTGGTTCAGCTTTTGCAATTTTTTGTTTTCCATCAGTAGTTATATTGTTGTTGTTGTTGTTAGGTGCTGTCCAGTCGGTATCCCACTCATAGCGACCTTACATACAAAAGGCGAGACACTATTGTCAGTGCTTCTCTGCTGATCATAGGGTTTTCAGTGATGGCTTTATTTTGGGGAGTGGGTTGCATACAGCACCTGGTGTTCCCAGGCAGTCTCCCATCCAAGTACTAACCAGGCCCGACCCTGCTTAGCTTCCGAGATCTGACAGGATCAGATGCCACAGGGCTATGACTGCAGGCAGTAGTTATGTTATTATACATAAAAAATTTTCTTAATTCAAAAAATTTTTTTCTATGTATACATAGGATTATAATTTTCAGCTCAAGCCCACACCAAACCTGAACCTTCTAAATTTTAACATATTGAACCTGTGCCTGAACCTGGACCCAATTTTTCACAGGTATAAAGCCCCAAAAGCTGAGTTCAAGGTAGGGATCTTGAGCGGCTACAGATATCCCTGTGAGGCTAGAGGCCACTGCAGCAGCCTCCTTTCATGGTTCAGCAATGCAGAGCCCTTGCCTCTCTCCCTGATCACACCTACCCTTACCTTACGAGCGGTGCTCTAATTTAAACACTCCGTGTTAAAACAAACTGTTTACCACTGAGACCCTTTGGTTCCTTGCGTTAGTTTATACTGATAAATGGGCTATGCCAGGGAGAGATCTCTTTACTGAGTCCTTGGACTTGAGCAGCCCCCATAGCTACATC
Source organism: Pedetes capensis (assembly GCA_007922755.1). Taxonomy (NCBI): domain Eukaryota; kingdom Metazoa; phylum Chordata; class Mammalia; order Rodentia; family Pedetidae; genus Pedetes; species Pedetes capensis. Next base: position 30,917 of record VMDO01023035.1, read on the forward strand.
GTGCCAGGCTCTGATTAGGAGAAAGAGTGATAGCACTCTTCATTTTGTGCAAGGGAAAGAAATCCAGCTCAAATTGGTTTCATGCAAAATAAGGAATGTCTTGGCTTTAGTGTCTAAAAACTACCCCAGGGAAAGGGCCTGCCCAAGGAGGAAGCCAATACAGTAGAAAGCAGGTCCAACAGCAAGAAAGGGTATAGTTCTTAGGAGCTGACCACACTCCTTGATCCATCTGTGCCTGAAGGAAACATGCGGTTGGGGAAGCAATAAATTTGAGGGTTTTTAAAATACATTCTATAATGTTTTGTTTGCTTAGGCTGAATGGGTTTTAGTTTCTATTGTTTACAGTTGAAAGAGCCTTGGCCAATAAACATGCTGAACTATTCAGGCTTGGTTTATAAACCAGGAGGAGCCAGGAAAAGGATAGGATTTTGAACCCGGGGAGGAAAAATCCAGTTTTCCTCTTAAAAATATCACTGATCTTGGTTTCTCCATCCTTCCTGAATCAGTGTTCACTCACTTGTTCCTTGGTATGGACTGTCTACTAAATAGCAAGCTCTCATCTAGGTGTTTAAGATACAGATGTAAAGACAGATAAGGTGTCTGCCATTGGGGAGTTTATATTCTAGGATGGGAAATAGACACCAAGCAAATGGATAGGAAGTCTGGTCGTTTGCCAAATGGGAAAGTTTGGTGGATATGGTTCCATTTTCAGGGAAGTCTCAGTTCAGGGGAGAGCCGTTGCCTTTGTAGTTGGACCCTAGAGAAGAATCAGGTTCTGAGTAAATGTCATCCATCCTCCCGTCCCACCCCTCTCCCCACAGGAGAGTAAATTTCCTCTTGCCTTTAAGGTCAGTCAGCCATTCATTTACCTTAGCCACAACAGCAGCAGAGGGAAGACAACTCCAGGATAGAAGTGTGTGGAGCTAGGTGGGGGTCCCACTGGGCCACCCCCTCCCCGCTCCTGAGCATAGTTTAACAATAGAATGGGTTGGATGAGCAACACTTGCTTTCTGTGGCTCCAAGAGCAATACAAGGAACTCCCTTGTAGATGTCCACCTCAATGCCTGGTTCGTGGCTCATGCACAATATATATCTACTGAGTTAGTTCTTAACTGATCTCAACTAACTGATCTCCCTTAACTCAAGAGAGATGCATGAGGAGATTCCACTGCAACACCTCTGACACACAGGTGTGGTTGTCGTTGTTGTTAGGTGCCGTCGAGTCGGTATCCGACTCATAGTGACCCTCTGTACAACAGGGAAAACACTATTGTCAGTGCTTCTCTGCTGTTCATAGGGTTTTCAATGGCAGATTGATTTTTAGGAGGGGGTTGCCAGGTCCTTCTCCCAAGCCTACAGCTTCTGGTGTTCCCAGGTGGTCTCCCATCCAGGTACTAACCAGGCCCAACCCTGCTTAGCTTCTGAGATCTGACGGGATCGGATGCCACAGGGCTACCGCGGTGTGGTTGTCAGTAAAGATCATTTCTTTTTAAATAACTTGACTATGGGTCTATTATGTATC
>VMDO01023036.1:0-32470 GCA_007922755.1 Pedetes capensis
TGGATCAGCAGATCCCCTCAGATCTCAGAACCTAAGCAGGGTTGGGGCTGGTTACTACTTGGATGGGAGACCACCTGGGAACACCAGGTGTTGTAGGCTTTGAAGAAGGATCCAGCAACCCACTCCCAAAAAACAATCGCCATCAAAAACCCTATGAACATCAGAGAAACACTGACAATAGTGCCTGGTATGGCACAGTGTCAGGGAGCGTTTCATTCTGTTGTACATAGGGTCGCTATGAGTCAGAACCAACTCAATGGTACCTAACAACATCTAAATCACATATTGATTTATAATTCATAATCCAGAATTTACTGGAAATAGATAACAAAAATCATATTAGAAAATACAGAAGTATTTTATTAGAAAATAAACTGAACATAAGAAGTCAGAGGAACTTTCATATCTAATCCCTTATTCAACAATTAACATTGTGTCAGATTTGTTTCCTCTTCTCTTTTCTCTCTACACATGCAATTGTACATTATTTCAAAGTAAATTACAGCTATGTAACACATCAACATGCATCTATGTATAAAATGAGCATATCTTCCTACATTATAACAATATCAAACATAACAAAAATCATCCTAATATACTCTAATATTCAATTTATATTCAAACTTCCCTAATACACCCCTTATTTTTCACCAATAGAATTTAAACAAGAATGAGCAGTATATTTGGATAGTGTAGATTTTGACTCTCTTTTCCTTTTTGCATTTTTGTGGGTTTGCTTATTTGTTTGTTTGATACAGGGTCTCATTATGTAACCTAGGGTGGCTTGGACCTCACTAATTTTATTGTCCAGGCTGGCCATGAACTCATGATCCTCCTGTTTCAACCTCTCCAGTGCTGGGATTATAAACACACACCAATATGCCCGGCTTCTTTATACATTTATATTAAAGTGCCATACATGTACTCTTGATACTCTTAGACATTCTTTTACTTGGAACAGAGGCTATGTGTGTTCTTTTTTACACCTTTTGTTGAGGTGAAACATACACACACCATCCAACCATAGATTTTCCTCTAATGACTCATCTAGCCTGCATCTAGCCGATTTTGATATGTTGCCTTTGTATTATCATTCAGTTCGATGCATTTTATATTTTTTTCTTGAGACTTTTTCTTTGACTCATGCATTATTTAAAAGTGCATTGCTTATCTTCACCTGTTTCTTTTTACTTTTTAAATATGGCTATCAGAAGAAAATTCTAAATTATGTGAGTAATTTAAATGACTGCTTTATATTAACATATATGATTTATATTATACTTTATTGGACAGTACTGTCCTATATCCTTGCTAGTTTTTATTATTTATCAGTTATAAGCTTGATTTTTCAGTTATAACAGAGAGTTGTATATGGATTGCTCGTATCAGGCTAAAGATTATTGCCTGTATTCCTATTTTTCTGATATTTGCATTAAAAATATTGTTGCACTTCACCCAATTATTTTTCTACATCTACTAAAACAGTCACTTCTTTATCTTGCTGTCTAACAGACTGGTAAATTATATTTTAAAAGAAGTAATATCTCGGCCAGGTGCAGTGGCGCACGCCTGTAATCCCAGTGGGACAGGAGGCGGAGGCAGGAGGATTGCAAGTTCAAGACCAGAGGCAGTCTGCATAATTTAGCAAGACCCTGTCTCAAAAAAGTAAAAAAAAAAAAAAAAAAAAAAAAAAAAAAAAAAAAAAAAAAAAAAAAAAGTAATATCTCTTTTTGATTTATATTGAATCTTTAATAAATAATGAAACTGAAAATTAAAGACAGAGAATACTTCTGCATGAGTTAGAAAGGTAACTTTTCAGAAAGGTGGAATCTCTGAAGCCAAGGCTAAACGGTGATTTCAATTCATTGAAAGGAGATGAATGATCAACTAAGGAGAGCACTAAAAAAGTACCCAGTAAGTCATACAACCCAAAGGTAAGTCCAGAAAGACTGTTTTTGCTATGGTTTTCAGGGATAATTCAAGCTAGTACGGTTTCAGGATACAGTAAGTAGTGACAAATGATAAAATATTATCTTTTGGTCATCTTCACCTTCTTACCTCTATCCCACAGCTTTGTTTCATAAGAGAGAGAGGAATCTGCATTGTCACAGTTCTTCCTAAGCACCATCCACCCACCTCTGTGGACATGCACCTCAAAAGGAAATTTTTCCTTCATCTCTCAGAAAAATGGCTGACATTAGAGAATTAACTGATGCAATTAATTATAATTAATTGACTACCATCTTAACATGGTATATTAATTATCAGGAATTACTTTTTAACTTCCAAAAACTATCCCATAGATATAAAGCAGAAAATCCTGGAGTATTTTTGTTGATTTTAAATTTTAATATTGTACAAAATAAAGCTTTCTGTGACCTTTGAGCAGAGGAAAGAAAATCATATTTGATAATTGAGGCTGTTTTCCAACTTCTTGCAAATAGTCCACTACTATCTTAATTCCCTATAGTGACCTAATTCTTGTTGGTATTTTACTAAGCTTTTTCCCAAAACTGAGATGTTAATCAAGACATCAAAAATTATGTAAATCCTTATGTTCGACACCATGAATATCTGGTTTACTCTTGCAGAGTGACTTGAAAGCTCTTACCCATAGTCTTTATACTAGAAATCATTTATTTTTCAGGTCTAATGTGTATTACCCAGTCTTCATTCAGTATTAATGCTAGTGGTATAAAAAGAAGTATTTAAAATCAGTAATGGGATTTATAAACTTAATGAATAAATTCTATACTCATTTGTACTTCCATAGTTATGGAGTTTCTGCTTATCCATTTACTTTACCAAACCTAATGATTAATATGAGTTTTGAAATATTAGATGGTGATTGACAAGTCATTTCCCAATGCATCATATTCTAATCTTTTTCTTTTAAAATTGCTAGCTGACTTCCCTGCTTATCTGTTTTCAGGACTGATGCCTCATGCATTTGAATTTATATAATCAAATAAGTAATAGAATAAGACCAGAATATTGTACATAAAAGTTTCATTATATCTATCAATTTTTAGAGAGAATGAAGTGATTATTCTTACATCAAAACAAAATGAAAACTGTCATGACTTTTCTTCTTTTTAATTTTATTATGTATAATGGAAATAATTGATTTTTTCAATCACTATTTACTGTAGAATATAATTATACTTGTAAAACATAATCCATCTAGAAATATGGCTTTGTGAGACTGACTACCATATTAACATGGAAATAAGAATTTCCTTCCTTGATAATACGCATTTGTAGAATATTTGTAAATTCTGGACCTATTATTTAGTGGATTAAACTGAGTTAGAAATTACAGTGGTATACGGATTATATTGGGCTGGGATTTAGCTCAGTGGGTAGAGAGCTGCGCTGCAGTCTCTGAGGTCCCGAGTTCAATTCCCAGCACCGCAAAAGTGGGAGAAGAGCCTGGCAATCCACTCCCAAGACAATCCTGAAACAGTCAGCCATTGAAAACCCTATGAGGGTCGCTATGAGTCGGATACTGACTCGATGGCACCTACCAACAACAACAACGGATTATATTGTATTATTGCGTTTACAAGCACTAAAATTAAATGGTGATGAAAATGCCCAATTCTTCATCAAAGTAAAACAATCCCTTTTAAACTAAAATTACTGATCTCCAGTCAATAAGACTGATATCACACTTATACATGTATAATCTATACATATAGCAATGACAGAGAAAATATGGCAAAATGTTTACATTACATCTTGAAACCAACAATAAAATATGTAGAGATATGAAAATGTTCACCAATGACAAGGCCCAGGGCCTGCTATTTCATTCCCCTATAGGATGGGTATCCAGACTAAAAGGTCTGTTGCACATGATTAAAGTTACAATATCTCAAAATATTTCTCTATGATAAAAAAAAAAGGAAAATTCTACATACTAGCCCTTAGGGCTGGGATTTAGTTCAGTTGGTAGAGTGCTGCTCTGCAGTCTCTGAAGTCCCGAGTTCAATTCCCAGCACCGCAAAATGGGAGAAGGACGTGGCAACCCACTCCCAAGGCAATCCCAAAACAGTCAGCCATTGAAAACCCTATGAGCGTCGCTATGAGTTGGACTCGACGGCACCTAACAACAACAACATACTAGCCCACAAAAGCAATTAGGAAGTTTGCCTTCTCTCTTTGGCTATAGAAAGCAACACAGACACTGAACCCAGCTTCTCACCCACATCTGTTTGACAGCCAAGGCACAATTCTCATGACATTGCATCCCAAAGCAAATCCTGAACTCAAACACATTTTTTTTTTTTTTTTTTTGTGGTACTAGGGGTTGAACCCAGGGCCTTGCGCCTGCATGCTCTGCAAGTGCTGGACCACTGAGCTGCGCCCCAGACTACTTTTTCACTTTTTGAGACAGGGTCTCGCGAAGTTATGCAGACTGCCTCTGGTCTTGAACTCGTGATCCTCCTGCCTCTGCCTCTGGAGCCACTGGGATTACAGGCGTGCAGCACCACGCCAAGCTAACTTAAATACATTTTGTAATCAATAAAACCTATTAGGCCTGACAGGCAGATATGAAGTCATCTCCTTAAAATCACTTCTTTAATGTGAACACTCCTTTAGTAAACAAGAACCAGTGAAGTTTAATTTATGATTTAAAAATCACAAATCTTTACTATTGAAGTACTAGATAATTCTCAACCAGAATTATTATATTATTCTAAAAGTGGTTAAGAATTTTTTTAATATTTGGAGATCGTAGGAATGGCATAGACATAATAGAGCAAGAATAGAGCAGGTATGAGAGGAAGTAATTCCTTCTGCACTTTGAGTTCAGAACAAAAGGCTTTAAATAGAACACTTAGAGGGGTTAGTCTATGTTTGAAATATTTGGGATCAGTTTCTGAATCCAATCTGGAAAACTGTAAAGTAATAGAAACAAGGGGACATACTGATATGAAAGTGGGATGAAGACAAACTCTTACTTCATTTGGACACAGGATCTCAACATCTTTTAAGGCCAAGAATGAGTGAGTGATTTCCTCAGGCCAGAGGAGGGCCATGTGAAAGATAGGGCATCAATAGAAAAAGGAACATAGTCAGAATTGGGAGTCTGGCAATATAGCTAGATAGCTGGGGATGTAAGAAAGAGGCAGCAAAAATCTGTAATCAAGATACATTCTCTCTAATCTAAGAGATGCAGATGAGAGCTCCCCACAAGTTAGGCAGTAGAAAGAGAAAATCTTGAAGATCCATCAAAGTACCCACAAGGGAGATAGATTTATCTTCCCAAACCTGCCCCTTCTCTATCTGCAGGCTGACTTGTATGGATTTTATAAGGTCTATAGATGCTGGTTAGTTTCAGCCAGTGGATGATACCAGAGTATATTGGAAGGTGGAATGAAATAAGTTGGCTTATTGATTCCTTTTGCTGCTTCACATCTGGGTTGTGACTTGACAGTGTCTGTAATCCTCCACTTAAGGCCATAGCTGTTGATGGGTGACCTCAGGGATTGTAGTAGCTTTTCACTGTTACCATGGAATGCTTCACCTTTCCCTTAAAAACACTCCTTTCATTAAACTCCTGGCAATCACCTCTTTCAAATCTGTTTCCTGCCAGAACCTCGACTGTACAGTCCTTTATCCATTAAGTCAGGACTTTCTTCATCCCTTTAAACACGATCTCAACCTCCTTCAACCCTACAGTGCTTAGAAACATGGGTAAGAAGTCAAAGATTGCCCTGTAGAACCTCAGAGCAGAGAGTGAAAAGCAACAAACCACACCTTCTCCAGCACAAATTCAGACTTTTTTAATGAGCCTGGATCAAACGAGGAGTGAGGAGAGGTTTCAACATTAAATGAAGTTTGGAGTTTTGACTATTACATCTGACCACAATGATCCTATGGGACCAGAAAAATTAATTACCAGATTAAGATAATACTTAGTGCATCTAAATAAACTTAAGACTGTTTTTTAACTAATGACAGACAGAAATGTTATAGACTGTACAAATTTTTGCTTATTGCTTGGGAAGAGTGAACATCCAGGGCATTAAAGGGAAACAGGAAACCACATGAAATTGTTTCATGATTAAATCCTATAATTCATGCTTGTTTGGTTTACCAGTGACATATAAAGGCAAAGCACAAGTTCAAAGGCATTACAGCAAAATCTTGATGGTGGCGGCCCTTGGAGAGATAATAACTCAAGGTAGTTCAATATTACACCTTCACCTAGTTTAAATATTTTATTAAAAGATAGCTAAGCAGCAATGGGAGAGTGCTGATCTGTGTATTCTGAGGCCCTGGGTTTAATCCCCAGCAACACACAAATGGGAAAAAGACTTGGCAGCCCACTCCTGAAACAATCCAGAAACAATCAGCCATTGAAAACTCTATGAGCCAGAGGTGGTGGAGCACACCTGTAATCTCAGGGACTCAGGAGGCAGGGGCAGGAGGATTGCAAGTTCGACACCAGAAGCAGTCTGCATAATTTAGTGAGACCCTTCTCAAAAAGTAAAAAAATGGGCTGGGGGTGCAGCTCAGTGTTACAGCACTTATAAGGCATGCAAGTGAGAGGCCCTGGATTCAACCTCCAGTACTAGAAAGAAAAAAAAGAAAAGAAACAAACAAACAAACAAACAAACAAGACAAGATAAAACATCCCATGAATAGCAGAAAAGCACTGACACAGTGCCAGGCATGGCACAATATAGGGGAGTGTTTTGTTCTGTTGTACATAGGCTGCTATGAATTGGACCCTACTCGATAGCACTTAGCAACAAGCAGCAGCAATGTTAATGCTTTTAAAAAATTGTGGATGGTGGGTACATGGATGTTTATTATATTATTCTCTCTGTTTTTAAGCTGGGCCTCAGTATGTTAGTCTTCACATATCTTTTGTTTAACTGACAAAGCCTTGTTAATTGATACTTAGCCTGAAATACAGCCCTACTATCAGTCATTTCTTAATTTATAATCTGTTTTGAAACCTCAAGCGTTCTTTCAAAAGGAAGAATGAAAAATTCTGCTGCGATGATATAAATGCTAATGGGGACCCAAATAACATTGTTAGCTACTGCTCATTTTGCAGTTATAGTTAGGGGCAGTCAAACATGGGCCTGTAACTCAAAAACTTAATGGGAATCCTAGAAGCAGAACTCTTGAACTGACAAGCAAATCTGTAAGAACTAGGCATAACACATCCCCAACAAGATCTTTCAGTGAAATGACTTCCTATATTAAGAAATTGACACGTGTCTATTTTATGGCTAATGTTTAGAATGACTCTTTTTTAACTTCAAAAAGTACTCCAAACCTCAGTCAATATTCAATTGCTGTTTTCCAGGGTTACTGAAAGCTGTGTGGAAGCATTTTTGGGCTTTGATAATATAGTACCAATGATTTGAAAGGGATTGATGTGTGTTTTACTTTGATGTCACCTAAATTAAACTAGGCCATCATCTGGCCACTTCTAGCTAGATGTCAAAATTTAGGAAACCAAATCCAACATCTCTTGTGCACATTCCCACCAAAAGAAACCCAGAAGAGCAATACTTTTCCTGAAATTTACCAATGAAATACCAAAAGAGAAATTGTTTTATTACAAAGAGAAATACTTGCTAAAAATCATCTTTGCCCAACTGTATTCTAAATGACTGTAATCATATGATACCTACTCCCTAAACTCTTCTCCATCTCTGTCAAAGCTTCAATTCTCCAAAACAATCTACTGCTATTTACCCCATTCCTATTCTTCCTCTAATCCCCACTGCCCAGAACTATTTTGTTCTACAAAGGGGCTCTTCTATTCTTCTTATTCTAACAGTATGTATCCTCTTTTAGTAATTACACAGTTCTTCTTACCCAGAACCCTAATCAGAATAGCAATATCCCAATGGCTGGATCTACCATAAAAACATTTCTTCGAGGAGAAATTTGAGGAAACAACATAAGTTTGCCAAGTTTCTCAAATAAAAGTACAAGACTCAGTTGAATGTGAATTTCAGATAAATATTTATGAGGAACTCTCAAAAACTAATTTGGACATATTCTAAAATACATATGCCATGTATCTGAAATTAAAATTTACCTGGTGTTCCATACTAGATCTCCAAACCTTGAAGGAGAGATCTGTAAATATATCATGATTCTTGTGTAACTCAGAGATCTACGTAACACCTCTGGTCCTTATCACAGGATGTTCTGATGGTGTGACAGGACCACTCTCGATCCATATGTGACCCTGGCTTGTTGTAGGCTAGTTTCCTATGCTCTTCACTGCCATTATGTTTGATGTCTTTGATAAGACTGTGCAAGTCATTTCAAGAAAATACTCTCACTTTCTATGTTTGTACTTTTTATGCTCATTATCAACAAAGGGACATTTACAGAAATGAGTAAGGAATGTTATTCAGATCATCCCAATAGCAAAAGGAGGTGCCTTCATAATTATTATGGCAGCCCAAATCTGTATTGCTAACCATGAGGCTTCCACAGACTCTAAGAGACAAAAGCAAAGGAAGATGGGGGAACTCAACTTCTAAAATGCCTTGAGACTGAGTGTGGTTGAGGGCACATTTAGACTCAATTCTTGCACCCAATTAGATTATATGATCCAATTTTCCTCTTTAATCTTTCTGTTCAAAAGAAGCAAAACTCCTTTCATTATTTAATAACTAAGGATTTTAAAGCAATTGTCCTGAAACCCCCAGTTTTAGTATGTTTTGTGCGAAAATACTTGGGCCATATTATTTCAGTTGTCAAAACATAGACTTAGGACAAATTTACTGTTGTTACATGTCATTAATTGTTTCACAGGCCAAGATCATTGTTAATTAAAGTGGTAAAGACAAAACACTTCTTGGGACATAAAGCACAGGATGCTTAAATTTAGAAGTTGGATATACACAGGTTTAGTGAAATCTAGATATACTTTGACTTTTTGGCTAATGCTATATTAGCTAACAGGAGAAGGATGTGTTAATCTTCTCTGAGGCAATCCTTGAAACAATCAGTCATTGAAAACCCCATGAGAGTCGCTGAGTTGGACACGACTCCAAGGCAACTAAGAACAATAACATATTAAAGGATGAGTTTTAAAGGATAGAAAGAAGCAATGGACTTAAGCCCACAGAATTCATTAGTCTTAAAGCATATCCCCTTACTCAGAGTCTTAGGTTTGACAGAATAGGCGATTATACTGCTGAAGGGTCATGTCTGGCATCAGATGACAGAAATTTCTGTGAGTTTGGATGGCTATTTTATAGGATACAGTATATTTCTTTAAGTGGGATGCAAAATATAATTTTGTCTTCTCCATTTGGGACTAGATGCCAAAAGAAGAAAGTTGTTGTTGTTGTTAGGTGCTGTTGAGTCAGTATCCGACTCATGGCGACCCTCACAGGGTTTTCAATGGCTGACTGTTTCAGGATTGCCTTGGGAGTGGGTTGCCACATCCATCTCCCATTTTGCAGTGCTGGGAATTGGACTCGGGACCTCAGAGACTGCAGCACAGCACTCTACCAAGTGAGCTAAATCCCAGCCCAAAAGAAGAAAGTAGGATATGCTTTTTTTTTCCTATTATGACTATTAACCCAATTGAAGAGTCTAGATTTCCTGTCTATAACTTTGAGATCAATTAATTTAGATCCTAAAGCTAAAGGAAAATTTTATTACCAAACACCATCACTGTTCAAGTGATTTTGGTGCTGCTGCAATTTTTATTTTATGTTTTTGTTGTTGTTAGGTGTTCTCAAATCTGTGTCTGACTCATAGCAACCCTACATTCAACAGGCAAAACTTTATCATTAGTGATTTTCTGCTATTCCTTTTCAAGGGCTGATTGGTTTTTAGGAGTGGGTTGCCAGGTCCTTCTCCCAAGCCTACAGCACCCAGTGTTTCCAGGTGATCTCCCATCCAAGTACTAACCAGGCCTGATCCTGCTTAGCTTCTGAGATCTGACAGGATCAGATGTCACAGTGATCTGGCTACAGGCTTCCATTTTATAATGGTACATAAACATTCTGAGAAGGGGGTCATGTTTTTGGTCAGGATTATGGGTCATGATTACCAGGGACAACTGTATTGATGCTATACAATGAGTGCAGGAAGCATTACTTGGACCTAGGGAATTCACAGTATTCTTGTGGCCAGTAATTATAACAAATGAGAGCTACTCCAACCCAATAAACCCAAGACCACCAAGAACTTAGGTCCTTCAGGAATGAACTACCATTCTGCTTAACAGATAAGAGATACAGTCCAGTGGATAAGCTGGCAGATGTTGTGAATAGAATGGAGTAAGTGTGGCATGACTATTGATTTCTTCAGGTAATAGTTTACATTTCTGATACATAGAGAAGTTATTATTTGTGTTAGTTTATGCCCCTTTATGTTTTTCCCATTATATAAAGATGCTAGCTAACAATTTTGGATTTAGGTAAAAGAAAGATAAAACTGATATTATCCATGGTGGTGTAGTGACTGATATATGCATCAAGGATGCAAAGACACTGAGGGAACAGGGGTGAGATGTGCTAGACAATTTCCATTTGCCCTCCATCTCTTTCTCCTCTTCATCTTGCTCTGCTACATTCTACCTTGTAAATCTGGGGCCCGATTCTCAACTGTTTAAATACTAAATTCTATACACTACTTTATACATATGAGAAAGACATATACTAGCTACAGATGTTTTGAATGTAATTTAAAATGAGCACCCAGAACAGTCTATCCAAGCAGAGAATCAGAATATTACTAAATTATTTCATTGCTTATAACTAGAGGTTTTTCCATTTTCACTTATTTTAGGGGAACCAATAACATTTTTATTCTTAACTAATGCAAAAATGTACATATTGATAGCATATTATGCAATGTTTCAATATATGTATACATTGTATAATATTTAAATCAGGTTAAACATGTCTCTCTCTTCAGACATTTATCATTTCTTTACAGTGAAAATAATCAAACTCCTTTCTCTTATGAAAATTCTCAATATTATACTTTTTATTCCTTCTTGTTATTTAACTTCTGTAAACACTTGTTTTCTCATATTTAAGAGATATAATAACCTATCCATCATCAAGTTCCATTAGTTCAGTCCTCAAAACATCTCCAGAATTTGTTGTCCCACCTCTTTAACCAATACTTCCCTAGATCTCCTAGACCAGCACCATGATTTTCTGCTTGAACTTCTGATTGGTCTCCTAGATTTGTCCTTCATCTCCCTCTCTTTGCATAAAAGCCCAAATGATTCCTTTAATGTAGAAGTCAAGTCATGTGACTCTTCTACCCAAAAACCTGTAATCATTTTCCATGTCACTATTTTTAAAATCATGTCTCACTGTGGTTTAGAAGGTGCCACGTGATTTGGTGCTTGCCTCTGTTTCTAACCTCAACTCTTCTGCCTCCCATCCTCCATTCTATCTCAGCTGCTCTGGTCTTTTCTCCACTTCTGAAAATTCCTTTTCAATGCTCTCATTTTTATACATACTGTTCCAATTGGAATGCTTCTTTCTCACGTATCTCCAAAACCCACTCCTACATTGAGTTCTGATTTTGTTCTTTTTAAAAGCCATCTTCTCAGCGAAACCTGCCACTGACCCACCCGAAATGACACTTCTCTCACTGTCCTGTCAATTTGTCCCTTTTCTCTCTGTACAGTTGAAAGATATCTTACACACTTGTTCACTGTGCATGGTCTTCCTCTGTAATGTGAACAATAACAGACAGCATCTTTGTCTGTGTTGTTCACTGCTGTAGTAACACCTTGCAAAACAGAGAAGAGTGCCTAGCTTGATCCTTGATATTCCAGCTCTTACAGTGATGATGCGCACCCCCCAGCCCATTGATTGGAATCAATCTTATGTATTTACCTCCAATATGCTAATATTATCAGCATCTGATATCCAGTGAGGTGATAATGCAAAATGTTGGAAAGACTTAATTGCAAAAGATAAAATTAATATGTGATACAAATTCAACTCCAAGGCAAGAAAAAAAATTTAATGGTGACTTAAAACCTATAAAAATACAAAAAATGAATAAACACAATCCAGAATATATTGTATCAACATATATTTAATTCACAAATGACTATATCTGAAAAATGAATGCTCTGGCCCTTCCATTTGATGGTAGTGCACCATGGCATAATATCAGAAAGCTTTTTTGAATGCAAGAAAACTGATATTCAATTATCAAACCAATATGTTTTTTAAAAAACTATGAGATAATAAGCCTCTAAGTAACCAATAAAATATCAGAGAAAGTGATTTTAAAATAAGAGAGGTTCATTCATGCAGATATTTTGTTCATGTGCAATTGGCCACAAAATACTGGGCCTTCACAGGAAACATATTGAGGAATTGAAAAACTGGGAAGAAACATGCTACTTTGGTTTATTTGAAAATGTAGACTTAAAATCAGGTTTACACTCCCTCTAAAGAAAGGTCAGCTCTGGAAAGGTCCCAGATAAACATGTCTAAAATGATTGAAGGTATTGTAAGGACAGATTCCATAAAAGGCTTCTCTAGGAAGCGCCGATAAAAAGCATGGTTCCTCAGAGAAACAATTCTGAACAGTTAAATATAATTAGAAACACTTGGTCTATTTTTTTAAGCCTTTGAGGGAATTCAAGTGCTATAGCAAAACAAATCTTTTATATCAGAGTAATTTGTTTTTTTTTTACATTTGAAATCTTCATGGCACAAAAGAAGGGTGATTTCAGTTATAATAATCAGCATCTACTTTTATCTCTGGTAAGCTACTAAGGGCTGGGATTTCGCTCAGTTGGGAGAGGGCTGCTCTGCACTTTCTAAGCACCTAGGTTCGATCCCCACCACCTCATAAAACGGGAGAAGGACATGGCAATCTGCTCCCAAAACAATCAGCTGTTGAACCTTATGAGGGTCACTAGGAGTCAGACCCAACTCAATGGCACCTAACAATAACAAAAACAACAAAGCGTAGTAAGAGAAAACAAAAACATAATAAAAATAAAAACCAAAACTCATGGGGAACAGAGAGAGCAAGTTATCTATGACTTGAGAAACAGCAGCATAATGTAGTAAGCACTCTTGAGAAGAAGGTTTTTGGTGTTTTGGGTTTGGGTTTTGTTTGTTTAGCAGTTCTGGGAACGCACCCAGGGTCTTACACATACTAGGCAAGAACTGTACCACTGACCTACATCCCCAGCCCTAAAAAAAGTTATTTAAGTAATCCTTTCCATACCTTCAAATAGGAATTCTGTGATCTTTGTTGAGAAAGACAGAGTTCAGTCACTTAAACAAATTATAGCCAAGGAGAAAGAAATCTGTGTGTGAAGTACACACATCATTAACCTCTTAAATCATCCACAAAGTTGTGCAAACATACAACTTATTTTATTGCAAAGCCAGTGCAATCACTTTTTACTTCCCTCATAATATTTTTTAATAATGCTCCATCAGTATTAACATCTTTGTCAGAGACTCTCCATGAGCTGTCAGCTTACAATGGAATATAGAGATACAAAGGAGTCATTAATCTACCAAGTAAACAAATACTGTTATATCACAGTCCATAAAAATTATCAAGAAATCTAAGACAGTCTATCAAGAAAACTCTGAAACTTTGTCATATTACAATGAAGGGGTGACTATATGGCAACCATTCCTAAGAGACTCTTGATGGCACATTTCCAATGAATGTTGTATAGCAAAAGCTACTAAAAATTATTTTTATTCAAAATGCATGTAACAGCCATTCAATAATAGATTTTTTATTATATATTGTTTAAACTTCAGAAAACGGGAGGATCTGATTTAAATTATTTATTTTGTCAGGAGATTGTGTTTGCTGCAAGAAATATTTAATATTTAACACAATTTCTATTTCTCATAATCGCAAACATTTTAATAATTTTCATAGGAAGAAAATATACTGAAGTCACAAAATTCAACACAGATTAAAATAGAGAATGTCAATGTGTCTAGAATATAAAATAAGCTGAATTACATGTATTCAGATATATCTCTTTTTCTTGCTGGAATCAGAACTTTTTTTTTTTTTTTGGTCTGTAATAATCTTGTTGCGATAGATCATTGGGTGTCATCATGAATTGATTTTTAGAACCACAAGACTGGCTCATCTAGCATAATTTCTTTGTTTTCTTTCAATGTTTAGGAGATGCATTCATGTTGTTGCATGTATTGAGATTTACTTTCTTTTTCATTAAATAGTATTTTAACATGAATATGCGATGATTTGTTTGTACATTTTCCCAGTTTTAGACATTTGATTGTTTCTAGTTGTTGGGTATGATGGATACAGCTTATGAGATATACAGATCTTTTTGTGGACAAATGTCTAATTTCTCTTAGGTAAACAACTAGAAGTGGAATCCATGAGTCACAACAAATATCTTAGAATGATAGAGATTCTCTTTATCTTGATTAGGGAGTTGGTTAAAGGATTGTGTAAATTTGTTAAAGCTCATCCAACTATACACTAGAGATCTTAAAGGAAAAAAACTACTTAGAATGTGTTTCCCATTATTTTACTCATACACTTAATAACTTGTTCATAATACCAAAAGTTAGCCACAAATTATCAATATAATTTATAGAGCATTTTATGCTATTTAAGGAAGTTTGTGTACATGCTTATAATCATAAATTTTAATAGCAGGTTTATTTGCTGTCTAAAGAAAATATTATGATTCATTAATAGATAAGGTGAATGAGACACCCAGGGACTAAATGGCCAGAACAAGTCACATAGCAATAAATATTAGGAGAGCTCAGGGTCATTGGTCCAGTGGAGCCAACAAATACCAATCTTTTGTGAATATGAATAGATACAAAACAGAGCCTCCACTTATAACTTAATGTACTGCTGCTCTACACCAGATGCAATAGTGGGAGACATTGTCCTTTAAAGATCTCTTTATATACTGAAAGATAATTGCATTTGCTCTCTGTTATTGTTTCCTGAAGTTGTGCTGGAGCAGAAAATGTTTTATATTTGCATGCCCACTGTTGGTTCCATCCTACGAAGTTTTTAGGAGGCTGAGGTGGAATTGGCAGAAATTTGTTGGCTTTACTAAACCAAAGAAAATAATAGTATTTCAGTAATAAAGCTGTACTCAGAACAGATGCTCATCTTCAGTATCAACAGCTCTTACTGATAAATTATCTTTATAAATCAATTGCTTTACTGTATGGCTATCATTTTCATATCATATGAATCTAAGAAAATCTATTACTCAGATATCTTTCTCTTTTTATACCCTTCTTTTGTGTCCTATGGATTGCTTAGTGTCTTGCATAAACAACAGGTTGTAATGAAGGAGATTGTTATTATCATGTTTGCTCCTTGACCCAAGGTCACAATTATAGTTTATCTCATACATGTAGTGAGTTTTATTAAGGAAGTAGATGAGACAGTGTGTCTTCACCTCTTTTCATACCTATTGTTAAGACTTATTACTAGTTTAAAAGCATTTATCTAAAATGGAGCATCTTTCCCTCCACACACCTGCCAGTCCTGCCCTACTTCTGTTTGTTCATATAAACCAGGGATGGGAGACGTGAGAGGAAGTATTCAGGTGGGAATTATGGAAAACAGCTTAGCAGACAGCAGCTACTTAGCTTCAACCAGTTATTCCCATGCAGAAATTCAAGTACACTCATCAGAAGGTCTTTCCCTTTTTTGAAAGAGATTAAAATCCAGGTTTTCATACAAAATCTCAAAATGCTTAGATGTTGCACACTAAATCAGTTTGTTCTAAACATTATTCAGGACAAGCAAGTACATCAAAAAGTCTCATTATGTCTAAAACCACTACTCTGTGACCTCTGCTCCAATAATAACATAACTTTCTACAGACCCCTTCTCCCAACCTTAGAGTCATCCTCTGTTACCCATCTCTTAACATGTTTATACCAAATTAGAAGACATCACAGGGAATTTTCAAGCTCATGTTCACATTATTACTGTGACATTAAAAATTCCAAATTCCAAATTCCCCTCTTCTTTATGTTTCTGTTCACTTTTCATAAACCTTGACTTCTTCCCTTTTGGGGGGATGAAATTGCTAACTTATCATTCTTAGTTCTTCCCCAGTTCACTAATTTATTACATTTTGAACACTGAGGTGCACCTTGACTACCCTTGAGCCCTACAAGTAGTTGATTCTTAGTTGTAATTTCTCTTTGTTATTTTACATAGACAGGAGTTGGTTCCTTATGTAAATCATGCTGAATTATCTGACCTAAGTGTTTTCCCATAAACCAACAGAAAGTGAAAGCAGCTAATAAGTATATGCAAACCAATGGCCTCAAATAAAATATCAGGAATATCTTCAATTCATTCATATACTTCAGAGAACGGTAGTGGTAATGTCACATCATACATACTCCCTAAATCTTGCCAAAACATTAACTTTCGTCTAGTGCAACTATTTGCTGTTTGTAAAGTCAATGTGGAAGAACCACTTAGTTTATATTGCAAACTTAGTCATGCATTTTCCTCATTTCCATAATCATTTTCATCTTTCCAGTCCCACCCTTTGGGTACCCAAAGCCCTTTATCCTATTCTCTTACGTTTTTGGTCAGCAGCCCATGTTTCAAAAAATGATTTTCTATGACCCAGCTATAACGCTATTGGGAATTTACCCAAAGGGAGATGGGTCATCATACCACAGAGACACCTGCATCTCCATGTTCAATGCAGCGCTTTTCACAATAGCAAATATATGGAATCAACCAAAGTGCCCTTCAACAGAAGAATGGATAAAAAACTATGGTATATATATGCAATGGAATACTACTCAGCAATCAAGAAAAATGAAATAAGGTCATTCGCAGCAAAATGGATGGAATTAGAGAAAATTATTTTAAGTGAACGAACACAAGCTCAGAAAGCGAAACACCACATGTTCTCACTCATATGAGGGAGCTGATTCAAAATTATAAGAAGGAAAAATCCTATTCAAAGGTCAGATCATAATAAAAGGGGGGGGAGATAAGAATGGTGTCAATATAAATGGTCTAGAAAATGCATGTAATTGTTCTAACAAGATAAAAACAAAGACCACTACAGGAAAAGTTTCTATCTTAAGCAGAACTGGAACCCAAGGACATATAGAAAAATATTACTAAGTAAAAGATAGAGAAGAATTAGATGGGAAACTTAGATGGGAAGGGTGGGAGGGGGGAAGCAAAGGTGAGGGTAAGGGGTAACCTATGAATAATGTTTATCAAAATGCATATATGGAAATGTCACAATGAAAAGCATGTCAAAATGAATCACATTAAGGTGTACATTAAAAATTTCCAATAAAAAATGATTTTCTGATTCTCTTCTTTCTTCAAAGTTTGCCTTTATAATGATGTATTCCCTCATTCCTCTAACTACATTCATTCTTTCTTTTCTCTCAATTATGCAATGTTCTGTCTCTTTCTCTTGCTGTATGCTGATGGCTTCATTTATATAATGTAAAATATAAAATCAACCACAACTAAATGATCTCAGTTTTCCAATCACACAACCAACTCCATCTGTTTCTCTGCTGGCATGCACTTTCTCCCTGCTTTATTACACTGTCTTCTCCTGATTTCATCTAATGTCTACCTCTGTCTGTGCACTGGATATCAATCTCTCTTTCTCTATTGGTCATTTATTTTTTTACTTCTCCATTTATCTCATCTCTGTTTCTTTAGGACCAGTTTCCCCCCGGTGAAGGACTTCTTTGAAATAGAAATTCAAACATACTGAAAGTATCTTCATGGCAGTCCATTTGCACTCAAGGCCTTGTGTTTCTGTACCCTTTTACTTAAAAAGTCCCTCAAATGGACCATGTATGCTTACTCTTTTCACTTAATTCCTATTCAATTTAGCCTTTCTTTGCAACTATTCCTTTGAAATAATTCTTGTCAAACTTATGAACTTACCAAGGTCATTTTTAAGGTGGCAATTTATTCTGTTCAAACCACCTGGTGTATTATTTTGCCACTATTTCTTCCTTGATACTATGTCTTTACTAAGCTTCCAAGACTCAATGTTCCAGTTTTATCCATACTTCACTGTCCCTTTTAGTCTTTGTTGAACTTGGACAATGTACATTGATAGTAACAATAGAGTGGTCCTTGGAGCTGGGTACTGTGGTGCAGATCCGCAATCCCAGTAATTTGGGAGGCTGAGGCAGGAGGATCACATGTTCAAGGCCAGAGGTAACTTAGTGAGTAAGGTAACTTAGTGAGTAACTTAGTGAGACCCTATCTCAAAATAAAAAAGTAAAACAGGGTCAGGGTGTAGCTCAGTGGTAGAGCACTTGCATAGCATACTTGAGACCCTGGGCTCAATCTCCAGTATTGCAAAAATTGAAAAAGGAGAATGATCCTTGCTCTCTTTCTTTTCTCTGCCATAATCACCAACTGAGATTGCACTGAGTTATGTGCATTTAAATATAGTTGACACACTGATACTCCAAATTTGTATTTTCAGTCTTGATCATCTCTCCAAGTTCCAGAATTATTTCCCAACTACACACTAGACAACTATTTTGATAAATAGTTTGGAATACATAGTAAATCTGATAATATACATACCCTAGGATCCTGTAATTTCATCTCTACATCAAAATAGATAAACAGTGGTACAAATTTATGTTCTGTGTATATCAAACACCATGGGCTAGAATGTTCATAAGAGTATTTTTCAGTAATAGCTCCAAATTTTAAAATATGTAAAAGCCTACCAAATATAGGACAGATAAATGAGTTGTAGCATATTTATACAATAAAACAACACATAGTAATGAAAATAAATTTTTAACCACATGTAGCAATATGAATAATTAGCACCTACATTATAGTACAAAAAGTAAGCCAGACATATAAGAGTATATAACATAGAATTCCATTAAATAAAGTTCTGAAATAGGCAAAATTAAATACACTGTTTGAAGTCAAGATATTTTAATTAATGGATAAGAATATTAATAGATCATTTAAAATGGTGATAAGGTTTGTTACTTGACATGGATCTTTACATATAGGTAGGCTCAGTTTACTAATAAATGTTCAAGGTGGAATAATGAATATTAAAAAGGAGATGAGAAAATATGATATAAAGAATTATAAAACATTTAAAAATACATTCAAGGAGAGAGAAATAAATGGAGGTATATACCAAGCTATGGGCTGGGATTTAGCTCAGTTGGTAAGGTGCTGCGCTGCAGTCTCTGAGGTCCTGAGCTTAATTCCCAGCACCGCAAAAATGGGAGAAGGACCTGGCAATCCACTCCCAAAGCAATCCCGAAACAGTCAGCCATTGAAAACCCTATGAGGGTCGCTATGAGTCAGATCTGACTCAATGGCGCCTAACAACACAGCAACGACATATACCAAGCTTAAAGATCAAAACAGTCAATACCATAAAATTATCCATTTTTCCTAAACTGATCTATAAAGTATATACAAGTCCAACAGGATTTTGAAAAAAATTGACCACATACATAATTTTTAAATTCATATTGACAGCAAACCAATTGTGAGCAAGATCTCTAAAGATGAAAAGATGTGAGCCATTTTAAAACAGTAGCTTTTAAGTCAAAATTATATTAATTCATGACAGACAAATTGACTGAAGAAGCATAATAAAGATCCCAGATACAAGCTTACATATTTAAGGAAATTTTTAATAAAAGAGAATAATTATTAATGAATATTTGGCTATTGTGGGCTCTTCAATACTTGTTTCTAGGAAAACTGGTTATTCTCGCAGGAAAACAAATAATTAAATTTGTATTTCAAACTATACAAACAAGATTAATCCTGGTGGTTTAAGCAATAATGGATGGGGAAATTGTGGTTTTTTTTCATAAATGATTATAATATATCCTTAAGGCTTTAAGATAGGAAAATACTTAAAAAGATTACAAAATGAAACTATTGTTAAAATTTGGTCATATTAAATGTAAAGATGCTTTTTCACCAAAATAAATCATATTAAATATAAAAAATAAGCCATAACTTTGGACAAATTTTTTTAGAAATCATAAAATTAATAATGGATTAGTAGGAATATATACAGGATAAAGATAAAAAGGGAAAATGTATAAAATACATTTTAGAACAATAGAAATATGAATGACAAAAAAAATGAGAGATGGATCTGGCAAGCTGCTACTGAAACAATCCCCCAAACAATTAGCCACGGAGACCCCTATGAATGGCAGAGAAGCACTGACATAGTGCCAGGTATGGCACAGTGCTAGGGAGTGTTTCATTGTGTTGTACATAGGGTTGTACATAGGGTTGCTGTGAGTTGGACTTGACTTGATAGCACCTCACAACTACCTTTAATAATAACTTAATAATTCCAAGTCTATGTACATTTTTCATGAAAGTATGTTTATGTGCTGCAGAAGTAAAAGGATATTCATATCAACACTGTTCATTGTTGCAAAAACTGGAAAGAACCCAAATGCTCTTCAAGAATAGACTAGGTACCAGGTCACATGGCACATACCAGTAATTCCAGTGACTCAAGAGGCAGAGGTAGGAGGACCACAAGTTTGAGGCTAGAGGCTGCCTGTGCAACTTAGTGAGAAACTACTTCAAGATAAAAAGTGAAAAATGTGTTTGGGGTGTGGCTCAGTGGTACAGCCCTTGTACAAATGCGTGAGGCCCTGGGTTCAACTTCAAAGAAAGAAAGAAAGAAAGAAAGAAAGAAAGAAAGAAAAAAAGAAAGAAAGAAAGAGGAAAGGAAAGGAAAAGAAAAGAAAGAAAGGAAGGAGGGAGGGAGGGAGAGAGGGGAAGGGAAGGGAAGGGAAGGAAGGTAAGAAGGAAAAGAAAAAACACTAGGTAAATTGTTGTATGTTTATACAATGAAATATAATGCAACAATGAAAGAGCATGATCCACAGATGCATTGTCATTGTGGATGATTCTGTAAGATATAACCAACATAGAATTCAAGTCACAAAACAATTTGTCTTACAATGTTAATTTATATAAAGTGAAAAATTAGACCTAATTTCAAATATATCTCAGAATATGATGTATATGGTAAACCTATAAAGAAAAACAACGGAAAGATGGAGAGGGAAGAGTTGTATGAGGTTTCTCATGTACTATCACTTTCCTGTTTCTTCTTATACTGATGATTGATAAATAGGTGTTGACCTTATTATTTTTAAGTTTTAATTTGAATTACTCATCTACATTACACTTTATGCGCACTTTTATATCTCTGATTTGTCACTAAACAAAATCAAGCATGGAAATATAACCTTAAAATTTCCCAGAGAAATTCCCACAGGAAGATTATAATAACTTGGGAATCTCTACTTCTTTTCTATGACTCATTCATATCCACGGGAGAAAATTTTCAAAATTACACACTCCATTAACTGTGTGACACAAACACAGATGAAAAAGCCTCACAAACTAATAGAGGAGGAAGCGCAGCCACATGCAGCGGAGATCAAATGAGACTGTTCCATGGAGGAGGAGGATGTCAGATAAACCAGCAAGCTAATGCTTCTCCCAAGTGCAAGGCACATCCCAAAGTGGTGGTTGTTGTTGTTGTTGTTGTTGTTGTTGTTGTTGTTGTTAGGTGCCATCAAGTTGTGTCCTACTCTTAGTACTCTTAGTGACCCTTACAGGGTTTTCAGTGGCTGGTTGTTTCAGGATTGCCTTGGGAGTGGATTGCCATATCTGTCTCCCATCATCCCAAGGTATGCATCCTGAAGTCTTGCTTTGTGCTTGGATCTGAAGTTTTCCTGGATGAGTTTAGATTCAGAGACACACAGGAAATAAAACTAAGTAAGCCAGACAGATTAGCTATTTTTTCATTAAGGAAACTGCCTCAATGGTTTCAAGGGAGAAGGAAGCCACTGAATTGAGAAAATCTCAGAACTGTCTATTGTCAGTAGGTGGCAAAAAGAAAAGGTCACGTGATTTTGCACACAAAATTCTGGGAAATAAAGGACATTTCAGCATGCCACTCTTGCTCTGAACAAACACCTGGAAAATAGCTGTTATGGGGAAAAATATTCATCTGTTACTGATAAAAAGAAAACAAAAGCCTGCAGAAATGTATTATAAAGAAAATGAAGAAAACCTAGAAGGTGAAACTCATGGCCAAATTTCTGCATGACTTGTTTTTAAATTAAGTTGATCTTTATCCCAAAGTAGTCTGCTCGTCTGTCCCTCTGACCATCCCAGCATGGCTAACATCCAAGAGGAAGTGTTTCAAGATGAGTAAGAACAGAAGTTGTAGGTCTCCTGAGCTTGGCCTCTGAAACTGCACAGCCTTACTCTGTCACATGCCCTTGGGTCAAAAACAGAGAGTTAGCCCAGTTCCTCCCTCAACTAGATGGAATGACACAGTGGCTGCAACAACAAGCTTCCACCTGGCACAGTGTCAGCGAGCGTTTCTTTCTGTTGTAGGTAGGGTCGCTATTAGTTGGATGGGACATGACGATGAAAATGACAACAACAACAACAGCCCAGTTTCAAGGGCTAAGGTAAGAAACTCTCAATTTTAGTAATGAGTGGCAAAGAGTTTGCAGCCAACTTTACTAAAGAACACAAACAGAATTCAACAAAATAATAATACTAAAAAATAAATGGAAATTTGAATAACATACTGAAAGGGTACCTTGTGTTGTAGGAAAAACTGAACCTAAATAATCAACATCAAAACATACGCTTATTGTTTTCATGGACTCCAAATTATACAAATAGCTAATACTTACTGAGTATTTAACCATATGCCAGACATAAGAATGCCAAATTTAGCAAATAAAAATGCCCCTTGCAATACTAAGGATATATTTATACTAAAAAAACTACTTCTTTTTTAAGTTCAAAATTTAATTAGGCATCTTTGTTTTCATCTGGAAATCCTTCTAAGCAGCATTTAAAAAATCTACTAGAGGTGGAACTCCAGCCAACCAAAAAACAATTATAAACCTAGAGCAAAACATCTGGCAGTAATCATTGAATTCATTTAATAGAATGGCAAGCTAAAGTAAATATGGTGATTAGTTATTAAAACAGGATGTAAACATATGCCCTGACTATGTAAAAACCTATAACTAGCAAACATTTGGAACAGGGGAAGGGGATAAAAGATGAGTAGCAGTGTAATGTGCAGAATATTTTTTTTCTGACATGGTCTCATTAAATTATGCAGGCTGCCTCTGGCCTTAAATCTGTGAGTCTCCTGCCTCTACCTCCCAAGTCTCTGGTATAACAGGTGTATGTCACTGTGCCAGGCTCAGAATCTCTCATTTTTAATACCAACAAATCAGATTGAAAAGTTAGAACTGAGTACTCAGATAATAGAGCCATAATCATTTTTAATATCATGATATAGACATTAAGAAAAAAATCACAGTTAAGTAAAATGGTACTGTAGGAGAGTAAGGGAAAATAAAGAAAAAGAATTATATTAATTTATCATTACTTATAATAGTCTCATCGGTCAGAGTCCCAGCAGGAAAGAGATGGCACACTTGAGATAGAAAAGTTTGAGGCAGGTTTATTTTCAATGGAATAATTTAAAATGTATGGGTTTAGGAAAATTACAAAGAATAGAGCAGGAACCATATTATTTCTATTATCCATATGCTCAGCAAGAATAAGGGAAGCAACATTGCGAAAATCCAGGAGTGTAGAGCAGTCCTGAGGCCTGTGGCAATAGCACTGTGGCTGCCAATTCCATCAGATCTAAGAAGCTAAGCAGGGTCAGGCCTGGTTAGCATCTGGATGGGAGACCGCCGGGGAACAACAGATATTGTAGGCTTGGGAGGAGGATCCGGCAACCCACTCCCAAAAATCATTGAAAACCCTGTGAACAGCAGAGAAGCACTGACAATAATGTTTTGCCTGTTATACATAGGGTCACTATGAATCAGATACTGACTCGATGGCACCTAACAGCAACAACAGAGTAGTCCAGAAGACAGACTCCAGGGCTTTGCATTTGTAAGGTGAATGCTCTACCATTTCTAATAAGAATAGTGGTGGTAGTTTAAGGGACAGAACCTTTCTCTCCCCCCCCCTCACCTTATTTCTTGTCTGAGTCCATCATTAGCTGAGATCAGCCAACAGCCAGAAGTCATGTGAATTGTTCATATGATCCACAAGGTTTGGACTTCTGGATCAAAGAGATGGGTGGAAAAATGGATCATGCATTAGGAAGGTCAAACAATATATATGTTACTATGGAGAATTTAGGCTACACTTGAAGAGAGGGAAGAGTTTTACCAGCTTCTGCAATCTTAAGTAGATCTAACATACAATCAGGATGTGCTGATAATTACTGGTGACTGGAATACAAAGGTTGGAAACAAAGGAGAAGGCTCAGTAGTTAGAATGGCTTTGGTGACAGAAATGATACTGGAGATTGCATAATAGAATTTTATCAGACCAATGACCTTTTCATTGCAAATATATTTTTTTACCAACATAAACACAACTATACACATGGAATTCAGCAGATGTAACATATAGGAACCAAGTTGACTACACTTGTAGAAAGAGATGATGGAAAAGTTCAATATCAAATGTCAGAACAAGATCAAGACACTGTGGATTAGACTATCAACTGCTCATATGCAGGTGCAAACTGAGATTGAAGAAAATTAGAACACTGTACAAGAGCCAAGGTATGATCTTGAGTATATCCCACCTGAGTCTAGAGACACCTCAATAACAGGTTTGCTGCATTACACACTAATTAGACAAGACCAGATGAGCTCTGGCATGACAGTGAAGATATCATTCATGAGGAAAACAAAAGATAATTGAAAAGGCAAGAATAAACGACCAAATTACATGTCAAAAGACACTCTGAAACTTGCCCTTGAATGTTCAGCACCTAAAGTAAAAGGAAGACATGAAAAAATTAAGGAACTAAACAGAAGATTTCAAAGGGCAGCTCGGGAAGGCAAAATTAAATATTATAATGACATGTGCTAAGAGCTAGAGAAAGTAAACCAAAAGGGAAAAATATACTTTTTTCCCAAAGCTTAAGGAATTGAAGAAAAAATTTAAGCCTCAAGTGGCAATAGTGAAGGATTCTACAGGGAAAATATTAAGCAAAGCAGAAAATAACAAAAGAAGAAATGCACAGAGTCATTATACCACAAAGAATTGGTGGATGACCAACCATTTTAAGAAGTTGCCTATGAACAGGATCCAATGGTACTGAAGGAAGAAGTGGAAGCTGCTTTGAAGGAATCAGCAAAACACAATGCTCCAGGAATTGATGGAATATCAATTGAGATGTTTCAACACACATATACAGCATTGGAGGTGCTCACTTGTTTATTATAAGAAATCTGGAAAATAACTATACGTGGCCCACTGACTAGAAGAGATCCATATTTATGCCTATTCCCAAAAAGGGGGAATCCAACCAAATGTGGAAACTCTTGAAAGATATAATTAATATCACACACAAGCAAAATTTTACTAAAGATCATTCAAAAGTGACTGCAACAGTATATAGATAGGGAACTGCCAGAAAAATCAACCCAGATTCAGAAGACAGAAGATAGAACCAGGGACATGATTGTTGATTTCAAATGGATATTACCTAAAAGTAGAAAATACCAGAAAGGCATCTATGTTTTATTGATTATGCAAAGGCATTTGACTGTGTGGATCATGATAAATTATCAATAACATTGCAAAGAATGGGAATACCCAGCCCTTAATCATACTCATGAGGAATCTGTACATGGACAAGGAGTCAGTCGTTAAAATCAGAACAAAGAAACAATGCCAGATTTAAAATCAGGAAAGGTGTACAGGAAAGGTATCCTTTCACCATACGTCTTCAATCTCTGTGCTGGGCAAATAATCTGAGAAGCTGGACTTTATAAAGGAGAACGTGGCATCATGACTGGAGGAAGACATAAACAACCTGCATTATGCAGATGGCACAACTTTGCTTGCTGAAAGTGAAAAGGATTTGAAACATTTACTGATGAAGATCAAAGAACATACCCTTTAATATGATTTGCATCTCAATATTAACAAAACAAAATCTTTACAATTCAGTCATTAAGTAACTTCATGATAAATGGAGAAAAGTTTGATGTTATGCACGATTTTGATTTACTTGGTTCTACAATCAACAGCCATGGAATCAACAGTCATGAAATCAAAAGAGACACTGCATTGGGAAAAGCTGTTGCAAAAGACCTCTTTGAAGTGTAGAAAAGTAAAGTTGTCACATTGAAGACAAAGGTGCCCTGACTCATGCCATGGTATTTTCAGTTGTATCATATGGTTATGAAAGCTAGATATTGAATAACAGAAACAGGAGTAGAATTGATGCTTTTGAATTATGGTGCTGGAGATGAATACTGAATTATACCAAAGACTGCCAAAAAATCTAACAGATTTGTCCTAGAAGAATTTTAACTAGAGTGCTCCTTGGAAACAATGATGGCTAGATTACGTCTTATGTATTTTGGACATGTTGTCAGTAAGGAACAATCCCTGGAGAAGGGCAGCATGTTTGGGAGAGTGGCAGGTCAATGAAATAAAGGAAGACCCTCAACTAGATAGATTGGCACAGTGTCTGCAACAATGGGCTTAAACATAAAAAAGGATCATGTGCCAGGCACAGTGTGAAGTCTTCATTCTGTTTTACATAGGGTCACCATGAGTTGAACCCTATTTGATGGCACTGAACCACAACAACAATGCATAGTCTGAAAAAATAGATCACTTAGGGAATTAGGTGATGGTATAGTTCTAAAATAACTCTTATGGTAAAAATTAATACATCAAAATAAATAGAATCAAAAACAAACGCAAATGAAGGACCACATGAAATAATTTTATGTGCTACTAAAACAGAAAACATCATATGATGACTGCAGATGATTTAAACACTTATGCCATATCAATAAACACAAATGTCTTATATTCATTTAGTAAAAGAAGTCATTCACATTAGCTTCCTCGGAAAAAAGTTCTCTATTTAAGGCACAATGTAAATCAAACTGAGTTGGAAAAGTAAATAGCAGGATTTGGAAAGAAAGGCCAGTAAAATGCAAACAAAAAAGAAGAACGGCCCTGGCCTTTTGATCCAGTGAAGATAAATTCTTTTAAAAGACAAAAGTAAATAAACAAATGATAGAAAATCACTTTTAACCCTTTAGGGGTGATCCTTACAATGAAAATGTAATAGATATTGATATCAAACAACATAGTATTAGTAACCACAAAGCAAAAAAAAAAAAAAAAAGTTAAAATCCATGATAATGTAAGAGAAATAAATTAGCAAAAATGTTGAATTTACTCAACTCATTTTATGACAGATCAAATGGATTTTTAAAAAACTCAGGAGACACATGACCTAAATGACCTAAAGTATACCTCAGGCTAGGTGTCATGGTGCACGCCTATAATGCCAGCGACTCAGGAGGCTGAGGCAGGAGGATCACAAATTAGAGGCCAGAGGCATCCTGCACAACTTAGCAAGATCCTGTCTCAAAAATAAAACATGCAAAAGGACTAGAGGTGTGGCCCAGTGATAGAGCACTTGCCTAGCACGCTCATAGCCATGGGGTCAAATTCAGAGAGCTGAAAAAATAAAAAATAAGTTATATCTGTATATAAATTATGAATTGTTCATACCATCCCTATTACCTGGAATTTTATATTACTGACATTTTAAATCTTTAAATGTTTGATAGAATTTATCAGCAAAGTCATCTATCCCTGGAGAAATATTTACATTTACCAAAATCTAAAAATGAAAATGTTAGCATAGGGCTACATCCAAAAGGCAGTAGGTTAAGATGTTTTTAAGGAGAGATCTCCAGGATCAAGCCTAACCATACAACTGGAGGTGCAGCTAAGTGGTAGAGCACTTGCCCAATGCCCTGGGTTTGATCCAAGAACCACATGAAGAAAAAATACTATTTTAATTTTTCTAAAGCACAGAGAGGGAAAACTTTTGAATTCTTTATGTGAAGGAAGATATTCATTTTATAATTAACAATAGCAAGAAAAAATATTGTAGCAAATATCACAATTGACAATAAACCTGAATTTTAAAAATTAGCAACAGAAAGCCAAGTGCTGTGGTGTGCACCTGTAATCCCAGCAGCTAGGAAGGCAGAGGCAGGAGGATTGTAAATTCAAGATCAGAGGCAGTCTGTGTAACATAGCAAGACCGTTCCTCAACAAGTGAAACAAAGATGGGCTGGGGTGCAACTCAGTGGTACAGCACTTAGAAAGCATGCAAGCACAAGGCCCTGGGTTCAACCCACAGTACCACAAAAAAAAAAATTAGCAACAGAAACCAGGCCAGGTGAGACTTTTTCTGGAAATGAAAAGGTGGCAATAATAATTTTTTAAAACTCTACTTACATAATTAAATATTTTAATAGTTTAAAGAGGAAAAAGTACTATTTCCCACAGATCCTTAGACAGATATGGATAATGTTCATCATTCTGGATTTTATAAATCCTATTAGACAGTGATTATGTTATCATATAAAACAGAGTATTATAAGATAAGATATCCAGTCTTATTCTTTTTATTACTACTCTTCTTAGGGTATTATCATTGCAGTTATAAAACAGAGAAAGGAAAAGAATGTGAAATTACCACTTTCAGTCTCAGATTTACAGAAAGTTAAAAAATACCTTGCAATATTATTTTCATGAATTAGATTAATATAATGAAAATTCTTGATATCTCACAGCACTGGAGAAAGTATGGTGAAAGAAGTATGCTCATATATTGCTGATGGAACCCCATCATCCATCATGGCATCTAACAAAATTACAAATCCACAGTCCTCTTTTAAGTTGCTGTTGCACTAGAGGCCGACCTTTATATCTACTCACACAAATATGAAATTATAAGTACTCTAGTTTATACAGGGAGTCACTGCATTTAGAAATAACCTAAAGCTTTATCAATAGAGAACAGAGAAATAGGAGGAAGTACACCTTCATGATAGAAAGCTGTTTGCCCTTAAAAGAGAATAAGAGAGGCCTTTCTGTGAAAATATGGAGATAATAATCTTCAAGACAGATTTTAACTGAGAAAGGAAGCTCTATGTATGAAGAGTAGAGTAATGTACACAAAAATGTATTGTATGCATTTTGACTGGATATGCATAAAATCATTTTGGAAAAATGTAGGGAGAAATTGGGAGAAAATTGGCAAAAACCCCAAAACTGGGAAAACAGCTTTTGAAGATCTGGTTTGTAAATTAGAAATCTAGGGAAAGTAAAAGTAACTTAATTAGACATTTGTATAAAACTCTTCACAAATCCCCCAAATCTGATTGGACTATTGGAAAACAAAGGACTCAAAGCTGATTGGCTCAGGCCATTTGGAGCAAGCTATAAAAGGAACTGCACTGCAGCAGTTCAACCTCTCTCCTTCTGACCACTGAGGAGGAAAGAACTCTCTGCTACAGACCACCCACTAGACAAGAGCTCTCTCTCCCTCTCTCCATCTGACCACCAATGAAGAAAGAACTCTCTGGATTTGACCAGCAACATGGAAGCATCTCTCCTAATGACCACCAAGACCAGGCAAACTAGATGGCACTCTCAAGGAAAGACAGACTACAAGCAAGTTGAGGAAAGCCTCTTGGACCCAGCACCAAGAGGCTGGAAGCTGAGGACAGTCTCTGGTCCTAGCTCCAGAGGCAGAAAAGCTGCCGCTGCCCCTGAGGCAGCAATAGAGCAGCAGCACTTAGGCTGCTAATACTTGTTATAGCAGTGCACTAGTTTGGGTTTCTCTCTGCCCTGATAAGGGCAGAGACAATAAAGAGCTGTGTTTGGTCCCACAAGGCAAAAGCACCTGGGGCTTTTCCTTTCTCCCCTCTTGAGGCTTCCTGAGGGCTGCAGGAGTCCATGCCCATCACCTGAGGGTCCCAAGTGACTTGTGTTTAGTTATCTGTGTGCACAGCCTCACCACCCATCTGAACATCCAGGCCAGACTGGAAAGTACTCGCCCCACAGAAAAACACCTAATGGACAAAAAGTATTGATTGCCTATAGTATAGAGAACTGCTTGCTTATAATCAGAAGTGGATTGAAGAGTGTTTTGTAAATACTTTTATGTAATGTTTGGATTTTACAACATGTGTATATATTACCCATTTAAAAAATCAAACATATACAATTGAAACAAAGAAAACAAAAATTCACAAAGTGACTAATAGTACTCCTGAACCTAAGGAATAAGCTAAAGCCTCATTGTCAACATTATAAGGAGGCTTCTAACCCCTAAAGTCACTGTCATGTCCTTATTTGCTCACTCTACAGATGTAGTCCAGAAAGAGTCCTGGTTTATAATATTTTGTTCAGTCCCTGCATCTAAAAATTCAATATCTTCTAATCTTACTGCAGGATTTAAAAAATATACATGTATTTTTTAATCTTCTCTGAATTAGTGCAATTAAAAATGAAAACGCACAAGGAAAAACTAATATACTTGAGTACATTAAAATTACCATGAGCATAGAGACAATACTTTTAGGATTTTGCTCTAGGAACCTAGGTCTGGATGGGAACCAGGTACCCACAAGCAGATGCATCTGGCAGTCTCAACTGAGACCCCATTAAAATGATAGGAGATTCCTTTATGGATGTTTTCCTCTGACAAAGCAGGCTTAAGTCAGGATAGATTTATGTGCATTGGCAAAACCAAGTAACAAATGGAACGTGTTCTCACAGTATGTCTGGCTTGAGTCTGTGTGATTAAATCCTGACTTTGATGAATGCCAGACCTTTGGGGAAGACAAAAATGAAGTCAGAAGACAGTTGGTTAATAAGGAATTACTGAATCAGCCAAGTTCTAAGATGTGGCAAAAGGAGCAATGTTTAGTAAGTACAGAGAAATAAACAAAGGAAAATGAGTAGAAATTAAAGTTGATACTTTTTAAAAAATGACAACCAATCCCCTACTTTTTACTTTCACAATATTTTAGGTATTATAGACAAGTAAGGTATTTTATGATTCAAATTGGGTCTTATGTTAAGTTCAGAGAATACATAATTAATAATTGCATTGGGACAATAGGCATAAGCTAGGGCTATTCTATGGAAACCAATTTATAGGGTCAACTCAAAGTATGACAATTTCTTTAAAGCATTAGACTATTTTGTTTATGTACCAACCTCCATAACAGTCTATGGATTCACTGAAGAGAAACAGAGTGTTTTCTTTATCCTTATATCACTATTAACTCATATATGATAACATTAAATATGATCAACAGTTGATACTTAGTTAAAAGTAGGGGCAATGAATGAATGCATTTATAGATGGGTGGATAAATACCAAGGACACCCATTCTTACTGATAGGATCTCTAGCATATTTTCAAGCTATGTGATTTTTTTTTAGGACAAACTACTTTTATACATATTACAAAGATATAGCTCTATTTAAAATATTTTGTGGTAATTCAAAAGTTTAGAGCTGAAATTTAGAACATACAGATCTAGAAACTGCATGTAGCTTGAAGCACATACTTCAAGTACAGTTGTCCATTGGGATCCCTGAGGATTGATTCCAGGACTTCCATGGATACCATCATCCTTGAATGCTCAAACATCTCATTTAAGGTGGCATAGTATTTGCATATAACATCACATATCCTTCTGTAAGATTTATATTATCTCTAGATTATTTATAATACCTAATATAATGTATCGCTGGGGTTTAGTTTAGCAACAATATATAATACACAGAGAGAGAGAGAGAGAGAGAGAGAGAGAGAGAGAGAGAGGCTGGCATGGCTGCCTCAATGTCCTGAATCTATTCAAAATGTTTACTATTCATGGTTATTTTGACTTTTGACTGTGAGGAAGACCCAAAAATCGCAGTGCCAGATCCAGCAAATAAGGTGGATGAGGACACATCATCATGTTTTTATTTGGTAGAAATTACTATACTCAGATCTGGGTGTGGTGGTGCATGCCTATAACTCCAGAAATTCAGGAGGTGGAGGTACAAGGATCATGATTTCGAGACCAGAGGCAGCCTGAGTAACTTAGCAAGAACCCATCTCAAAAAAGAATAATTAAAAAGGGGTTGGGAGTGCAGACAAGTGGTGGAGCATTTGCAAAGTATGTGTGAGACCCTGGGTTCAACCCTTCCAGTACCAGAGAAGAGGGCCGGGGGAAAAGAAGAGAGGAGAGGAGAGGAGAGGAAGAGGAAGAGGAAGAAATTGCTGTACCACAATTGATATGTGGTAAGCATTGTCATGAAGGAGGATGAAATTAAAGACACTAACAAAAGTGGACTTCCAGAACTGCTTCAGAAAGGGGAATAATGAATGATGGGATAGGTGGATTTGAAGCCAAGAGGAGTATTTTAAGGGGGATTAATGTCAATGTGTCTTTTACTGTAATATTTTAATTAAATATTCCCTTCATATTTTTTATCACAGGGAGAGTTTGAGATAGACTTGAGATAAAGTGTATAT
>VMDO01023037.1:0-20713 GCA_007922755.1 Pedetes capensis
TTATTGGTGGATAAACTAAGAAAATACCTAAAATTCTACTTTATGTTTCCAATTCTCTTCAAGTGGAACCATGCTTGCCAAATTAGTAACACATTGAATGATATCAATGTTGTGCACAATCTGATGGAAAAGTGATAATAGCTCCCCAGAGGGAATTCAAGTCTTGTCTCTCATTGGCACACATTGAGAAGTCATTACTTTTAGTGTACAAAATCAGAGTTCTGGAAAAGTTAAAGTGAATGGTGAAAAAGCAAGATATTTGATCAGCTAGCTAGTAAATATTTTTTATGTTACTCTTTTTAGCCTAGAACTGTAGAGGATATTGTTAGATCTATCTGCATATATAATGAATATTATCTTATTTCAAGAGCAAGGCAAATATACCTGAAACAATTAAAAGCCAACTAAATACTCATCTACAAAGAACTTTCTATAAACTAGATAGGGTTTTATTTTTAATGTATTACCTTTTCCCTCTACTTTTCTTTTTCTCCTTTCTTCTTTTTCTCCTTCCTTCCCTCCTTTCTTTCTGTCTTTCCTTCCTTCTTTCCTTCCTTCCTTTTTTCCCTTGGAAAACATGGTACATTTGGTGTGAAATTAAGTATATATCACATTCTGCTCTACTCAATGACCTAGTTCAAAGTAGCTTAAAGCAAGAAGGGTATTTGTTGGGAAAAAATGGGAATGTATGACATTCAAGGAAGAGTTGACTAAATAAATTGAAGGAAGACCAAAGGTTCAGCCAGACCTCAGGAACTCTTTAAAAAAGGGGCGGGGGGACTTAAATGCCATCAGGACACCCTCTCTCTCTCTCTCTCTTTCTCTCTCTCTATCCCCTCCCCCACTCTTCTCCCAACCCCCACCCTTCTTCCCTTCTCTCTGTGGACCAGCTGTATTTTGTGTCTTACTACAGAATAATTTCCCTGGAGACATGGCTTCTAACAACTCTTGGTATCCCATTTCATAGGTACCACAGCAGATACTACTTACTTTCCTTATTTAAATGCAAAATATTACAAAAAGGAGCTGAAGCAGGCTAGCAGGGTACAGCTCCTGCACTCAGATTGATAAAGTATAGTCAAGTAGGCTGAATGTACAACTGTAACAATACCCAAGAGAAATTCTAGAGCAGAGTGAAAACAATTCTAGGAAGGAAATGTTGTTCCTGGAAAAACAAAAAGGTGCTGGAGAAAGAAAATGTCCTCCACCTACACAATTCTCAGGTAAATCTTTCAACACCTTTAAAAGTAAATATTTTCATTGTATTAAAAATTATTTCCATTCTATATATCAACAACAACAATATTTGAAAAGTGATTATGCTCTTTTCTTCTAACCATTACATCATGTGAACTTTTGTGTAAGGCACAACATAACTGGTAATTTTATTAGTTTAGCTTTAGCTCTGATTCCATTAGAACTATGAGCCCTTCCTTGCAGGAACAATTACTGAGCTCAACTAAACACCATCTATAGACTCCTGTTGTTGCTATTTTTTGTGAGGTGTTTTTGAGTAGGGTTCTGACTAATAGCAACTCTCAAAGAGTTTTCAATGACTGATTGTTTCATGATTGTTTCAGGATTGTTTTGGGATTGCCACATCCTTCTGCTGTTTTTGCAGTTCTGGGGATCAAATTCAGATCCTGAGAGAGGATGGAGCAGTGCTCTACCAACTGAGCAAAACCTCAGCCCCAATCAACTCCTAATTCACTTGAACTCCAAAACCTGACTGTGTCCTTCATTTGGTTTTCCTACTCTGGGCATAGACTTTGGCCTGTCCTTCATATGTTGTTATACATGTATTTACTCATATAAAACATACCATCCAAATAATCATTTCTGGGCCCCTACTATAGTTTGCCTGCAGCCGTGCCACTTGTCATTTGATCCATCAGATCTTGGAAGCTAAACAGGGTCAGGCCTGGCTAATACTTGGATGGGAGACCACCTGGGAACACCAGGTGCTATAGCCTTGGGAGAAAGACCTGGCAACACACTCCCAAAAAACAATCAGCCATTGACAACCCTATGAATAGGAGAGAAGCACGACAATAGTGTTTCGCCTGTTGTACATAGGGTTGCTATGAGGCGGATACTGACTCAATGGCACCTAACAAAAACAACCTATAGTTTTGTAGCTGCCAATTGCCCAACTCCTAAGAGTGCTACCATCCAAAGGAATAGATCTCTCTGGAGTTCTAAAATATGGTGGCCCCATCTCAGACCTTATCATTATTGTAACCATTTCTGCTTGGTTCAGCTTCTGGAATGACATATCTAACCCTCTTCATTTTGAAATCCCCTCCTCTCTATTTTCCACACTAACTACTTCCAAAGCAAGTTTGTTTCTGATCCTCAGAATGATGGATATGTTATACAAACAAGTAAATTAGTTGTATATGAAGACATACAGGATTTCTTGTCCAATGGTCACTAAATTCAGAAAGCCGACATAGGAGCCTCTAATACTAACTTCTCAATTATTTAAATGCACTATCTAACTGTGGCCACTTCGTTAACCTGGTACTCCCTTCTTGCCTTTGGACAGCCATTGCTCAGCTGGGTAGACCATGTGCTGTCACTCAGAGCTTCTCATACATTTTATCACCAACCTCCAGCTAAGAACTAGTGAATCACTGTGTTGTGGAAGGGACTAGTACATGCACACTAATGACTGTAGTGACCTTTAGAAATGGGTCATTTTTCCTTCTCTCAATAAAGATAGTCTTTGTGGATTAAATCACTAATGCTGCTTTTTTCTCCTTCAGCATTGTTACCATAAAAACATTGAAGTGTTAACAAATGATTTGCTTATCTATCATTACTAATGAAGTAGTTGGAAACAGTTTAGGAACAGTTATCTGCTTTTATTTAGCTGAGAAAAAGATCAGTTTCTATAGCTCCCTTTTTATGCAGATGAGGATGTCTACTCTTTTTGTAGACATTATTATGGAGGGATATCATTGATCATGTCCTCGGGGTAATAAATAATTACTCTACTAACGTATTGCTCTGAAAGAAACTGACATGAAGTAATTTCAAATTAACCACTGCTAATTGCATGCATTGTTTCATACTTATTACTGCAATCTGATTAACATGCTACTGAATAGAACTGGCAGGAATGTTCTTTCTGTTCTATTTTAACTTGCTTAAGTTAAAACAAAACTAGTCTAAATGTGGGATTTACATTGACTTACAAGTTTAGAAATTTAGTGTTAAGGTAAACAGGACCATTGTGACATAATGAGCTTGATTACTGACAGCATCTATTTTTATGAGTTTGTTTGGGAAGAAGAGTTTTTTAGACTTGTAATAGGAAAAGTGCCCTTTATTCTATTCATAATATATTCTAGTTTAAAAACCCATGAAGTTCTGATATCACAAAATTATTTAAGTATTTTACATAAGAAACAAGGCCAACTCATAATCTCATTGAGGTTTGCTTGTAAGAATAAAAAATAAGCTAATTTTGGACTTTTTTCTAAACTTGCCATAAAAATCCAAATTCTTATAAAATAGAACTTTAAGACGCTAATTATTTGTTATTATAATTATTATACCTAGTTTTCATCCCCAAATATTGGGATAATATAAAAAGCTAAATAAAATCATAAGCTTATAATTGTGAAGTTAATTAGTTACCTCAGTGAATGTTTTCATTACAGCTGTTCTGCTGGTCTGTCCTAAGTCCACAGACAAATTATATTCTGAGATTGTTATGTTTTGATTAAAAGTCTCAAATCTATACTTTATGTACATTTCTTTTACAAATGCTTAAACATCATCCTCCATGCACCAGATGCCGACACCATTCTGTGCACCTAACAGTGACTAACTCATTTAATCTTAAACAAGAACTTATGGTATAGGTATTATCAACATCCGTAGATTAACAGATAAGCAAACTGAGGCACAGAAGGTTAAGCCACTTTCTCAAGGTTTCAGGAAGAGCTAAAACTCAAGCCCATAGAGCCTGACTGCAGAAGCCTTGCACTTTCCTGATCTATTACACTGTCTTAGCATGTGGTCCTAGAACATGAACATCTTGTAAGTAAGTAAAAAATATTTTTATGAAGGATGACATTGAACTTTGAAGACCAGCAAATACCTTTACCCCAACTCTTACCTACCCCTTTAGATTTCTGATATGCTTCTACCATACTCCCTATAATCTACTATGATCCATGCCCCAGTGTGAGCTTCTCCCAAACACTAAGGTTTTCATGTATTTTTTACTTCATCCTCCCATATGGCATTATGATATCAATACTCCTCAATCTGACCCTTTCCTGTACCCCAAAGAATAACCAAAAATGGAAGAATATCAGAAATAGGGCAGCAATGGCAACATATGGCACATGTGCCTTCCTCTACAGTTCTGCATTTATGACAGACTTTACTAATCAGTCATGACATGACAGAGCCTGGCTCCAGCCCCAGAATCCTCATCAATATAGCGCTCTAGCGTCTAGACAGCCACTGCCAACCATTCAGATTTGGTACCAGAGATGAAATTATTTACTATCCCTATTAGAATCAGAAATTTTCATTCCTCCCTGTGATATTCCCACTCTTTATAATTTGTAACTCTCCCTAAGTTATAGAAAGATTTAAAAATGATAACTGCAATGGGAAACTTGTTCTGTTGTTCTAAACATTTACAATCTAAGCTATAGTTGCCATTCTAGTAGATATAATCAGCTATGCTGTGTGTGTGTGTGTGTGTGTGTGTGTGTGTGTGTGCGTGCATGTTTGCCTGGTTAGTTGTTGAAATGAACATGTGCATTGTTTATGGAAATCAACCCAATGATAATATACTTTAAACTGCTTATCAGGAAGAAGGAACTTCTTTTTGCTACGAGTATTAAATTTTTTACCATTAAAATATTCTATAAAGATAGAATAGTCTGAAAAATATAAAATATTACTCATTTTTCCTAGTTTCTACTTCAAGCTCAAAATTTTCAGAACATCTTCCTTAACTTTTTATGTTTTGTTTTGCTTAGAAGCTAGTGATTGAATCTACGACCCTGAGTATGCTAAACACATAATTCTACCAATGAGTTACATCCCTAGCCCCCAGAAAATTGACAGAGTGTTTTTATGGTTTGGAAAAGGGAGTGGCATGGTTATATGGAGATACGGTGTTTCTAGAGCTTGAGTAGTTTGAAGTCTGTGTGGAAGAAATTATTATCCTATTAACACTTTGAGAACTACCTGTAAGCAATAAGATTGTGTGGTTTATCGGATGTGTGTAAGGTCACTTAATATCTGTATATATACTGAAGACCACTTATGATCTCAGGAAATTACTATCCAGCCATGTGAAGATGGCATATTCCCCTGCAGTATTCCCAAATAGCACAAGACAGTGTCTAAATGCAACCTGAGAGGTTTAAGGAATAGCTGTCTGAGGAAAGAAGACAAAACTGAAACAATTGCAGAAAATTGTTAGAGGTAAAGATTCTGCTGTAGGAATGAGCTTTGGATGGGTAAGAAGTGAGAATAAAAGAGACACGAGAAGGCTGGTATGAATGACAGCCCAGAAGATGAATGGAAAATGTCTTATTTGGTGGACAAACATATCAGAATAGTAATGGGACAAACACATCAGAAGAGGGTGGGTTACTGAACAAATGTGTTGGGCTTTGTCTGCCATTATATTTTTACTTCATGTTTTGCAGGCAGTAGTATATTAATCTCAGTGTGAACATTTGCTATGCAAGGATAAGCTTCTTATAGGAGTTCTGAGACAAGCACAGCATTTTGATTTAGAAAGCTTGGGTTTGAATTCCAGGGTTGCTACTAACTAATGGATTTTCTTTTAATGTTGCTTAACCTCTTAGAATCTTAGTTTTTCCATGACAGCAATAATACATATGTGTTGAGGCTGGGGAGGGGAGAGAGTCATCATTAATTGTTTCTGTCAGCTACAGCTCTGAAACCATTTGAAAGAGAAAAACCAGATTTGGAGAAAAAGGGATCAAAATATGTTTCACTGGTAGTAACTTTGGATCGCTGAACAAGGTTCAGATCTGTGGAATAATTAAGCTTCCTAGTCCTGAGCCAAAGTGGTAACAGTACCTAGTATTTTTCATCTAAGAACTGATTGACTTGTTTGGAGCATACATGAGACACCTATTGGAAATGCCCAGAAATACTTAGATGATGAGATTTGCAGGGGTTCAATCTTAAGAATAAGAGCAAGTGGGGTAGTGGGCCAAAACTAGCACATTAGTTTCATATTGGCTCCATTTTAAACTCCAGGCTACAGTGGCCAATGGAAATAAGTCATAGGT
This sequence comes from Pedetes capensis, assembly GCA_007922755.1. Classification (NCBI taxonomy): domain Eukaryota; kingdom Metazoa; phylum Chordata; class Mammalia; order Rodentia; family Pedetidae; genus Pedetes; species Pedetes capensis. Next base: position 6,303 of record VMDO01023037.1, read on the forward strand.
GAAGAAATATGTGAAAGTACCTCAAAGGTTGTTAGGAGGGAGACGATGGGGACATTTAGGAGAGAGGAGCAGTGAATTCTACATGGAATGAAGAGTGGGAAGGAAAGGTTTCCTACATGTGATGATTCTGGAGTTAAAGAAAAACCATGAGCTTTTCCCCTTCACTCTCTTTTAAAAGCATCCAATGAATTTTTGGATCTGGCTGCCAAGGAAATATGTGAGCAATAACTGAGGATCAGCTGGGTATCAGAGGGTTCTACCAGAGGCCCATGAACGCCAGCGTTTTAATGCATCTAGTGGGCAACTAGAACAATCAGCAAGATGCTTAAATAGTTGATTCTGCTGGCAACCCAGCCAGTTTTTAACTGTGTCATGAAAACTGGCCTGTGGATGTAGCCTGAGATTATTCTAACTTTGCTTTTGCATGGCCAGAAAAATTCCCTTTCTGTTACAAATTTCTACCCCAATGAGGTTTGTAGAGTTTTGGCATTTTCATTGTGGATCAATGAATCAGGTAACCTATGAGACAGAGGGGGGGGGGAGAAAGAGAAAGAGAGAGAGAGAGAGAGAGAGAGAGAGAGAAGGAGAGAGAAGGAGAGAGAGAGAGAGAGAGAGAGAGAGAGAGAGATCCCAAATAAAAGCTAACCTAGTTAATATGTCTTCATCTATTTTTCAGTGGAGAAAGAAATACAGCTAGGCTCAGTGAGTTTGATCAAAAGCAAACATCATCAGTTGCCTTGGGTTTTTTCATTTTTATGTATTTTTGTGTACTCTCAAGTTTCAGAGGGCATAGTAAAAACAGCCTCAGCAGCGTCACTTAGAAGATTTAGTTATTTTGCAAAGCTTGGATAGTGACGCTTCTAAAAAATGTACAAGCACATGAACAAATGTAGAGATATACAAATTTAGGAAAGCAGCCAAATGCACATAAGAGCTGAGGAATGTCACAGCGAAATGAAGGAAACTTGTAAACACCTATCAGTATTTTTAGGTAAAGAATGTTCTAACATATTTCCAGTGGGTGCTGCCTGTGCATTCATTTCCTTAAGATTTAAAATCATGTGATATTAAAGGTGATTTGAAAACAACGAGAAATGATGGCTTTATTAATCTGGATAGTGTGTGTGTGCATGTGTGCATGTGCAAGCTTGCACCATGTGTGACTCCTGCATGTACCGACTGTGCATTTTTACTGTGGGTCTTGCACAGACGAGGGAGCCCTCTACTGATTAGAAACTGTAGTAGATGCAAACTGTAGAGGTTACTTTTAGTGTATTGCTTGTATAGCCTCCAAAAGCAGGATGTTTGACTTATTTCTTCTTCAAATTGTGAGAGGAGATACTATTTATTTAAGGAATTGGAGATGTAAGTCATCATATGCATAGAAGTTCACGTAATTCTATTTAAGGTAAAATCCTTCATTTTGAAAAAATTATCTGTATCCACTCTTCAACCTTTTAATATAGAGATAATTTTGTTTTAACACAGTGAAACCACAGATGTTTGCAGGACTAAATACAAGACAGAAATAATAACATTTGTCTGTTACTTTGGTTTACCAAATATTATTTTTTCCTTGGTGGATATATTATTTTGTACATTTTCTTGAAACAGAGAAAAAGATAATTTTAAGGATGAGATCTTGAACTAATTTATTTGAACAGACTTAAATGATCTATATTTAATATGAATACTTATTATTTTGCTCAGCCTAATGTATATTAAGACCTACATACAAGCAAATATATTTAGTTGCTTTTGTGTTCATATATCTGATTTTTAACTTTATGTCTTTGCAAAATAATTATAGTTCAGTGCTTCAAAGATTTAAAACAATGGCAGAAAAGAGAATATAATCAGACATGCTTTTAGTTAGTTAGTTAGTTTATTTATTTATTTATTTTGGCTTGCAGTACTGAGTGTTGAACCCAAGGGCTCATGCATACTAGGCAAGCACTCCAGCACTGAGTGTGCAGCTTTTTTATTTTATTATTATTTTGAGATAGGGTTTTGTTAAGTTGCACAGGCTGCCTCTGGCTTCAAACTTGCAATGCTGAAATCCCATTCAAAGTTAAGCATAAGAAGAGGACTTTATTACAAAGACATTGGAGTATCTCACTGAATCCAAGGGCTAGACATTGCTCTCTCAAGAGGTATGTCTTGATAGCTTTTCCAAGGTTTTGTTTACTTTTACTGTGGTGCTTTCATACGTTCATTGTAAGTTAAGCGTAGCTCAGTCATAGTATTTACCTGAGTATTAAACTACAGTGAGTTTGGATACCATTAATTTCTGCCCCTGATTTTCTTTAGACAGAAGGTACTGTTTATGCTACTTTTTTCTTATATTTTCCACACATATTGTAATAAAAATAAATGTCAAATCAGTTCATAAATCAGCTAAATAATTTTCATAAACTTGCTGCATAGCTTATAATTCTTTCAAATGAAAGAAGTGCACAATCAACTATAACAAATGCTACAGAGTTTTACGTTAGATTCTTATTTCTGTCACTTGCCTGTGATTCTTAGCAAATCCCCAGCCGTTTTCTGAAGGGCTAGCCTGTGAGGTGACTCGGTAAAGAGCTCCACAAGCAGGGATGGCGAGACTGTAGCAGCAGATTCTCATTCTGCCAATTCTATCCTCAGAGTTTAAGCATATCTCTGCCTCACTGATTCTCAGAATACAAATGCTTCTGCTGCTAGGGTGGTGTAATTTGGCACCATACCTGGAATCTGCTTTTTATTCAAGCTTGTCTACTGGACTCTGTGTTGAGATACTGCTTTGGGCTCCAACTCTACCTAGGAATCTCACAGGGGCTCGTTGAATCCTCAGACAGAATGCATCAGCACACAGTACAGGGGCTAGAATAGTAGACGGTGGGAGCAAGAACAAGGTGAGTTAAGTACATTTAGGTTATCTGTTTCTCTTCGCTCTTGGGTAGCTCAATAGGGACAGGGAGGCTGTGATGATGAGGTGGCTTAGAGTGGCTGTGTGTTTCACTCACAGCAAAGACCTGCTACAGTCAGTCTGTTTTCTGATCACCAGATAAACACAGATCCTGTTGTACAATGTGTTGGTGGGTGTGCACACTCACATGCCTATGTAATTGTGCTCCTGAGGGCACAACCCCAAGCCTAGTACATGTGCACGGAGATGTGCAATGCCCGAGGAAGGTTGCTGCCTGAGTTTGCCTAATATTGAAGATGGATCATGCAGGGTCCATGCTCTGTTCAATGATCAAGAATGGATAGATAAAATTTGGGCACAGATATAAAATTTGTACAGGCAGAGGGAATTTAATCAAGCCTGAAAAAGAAATGATTACATGTTACTTTTTGGAAGGAATCATTTAGTATGCTACATTTCCAATGAGTTAATTTAACTGTCTGGGGAAAAGGTTCCATGGAATACTATGTTCACAGAGAGTCACCAAAGGAATAGAATTATTTTAATTTAGAAGCTGTTACTCCTCCTCACATATAACCAATAGGTGAGCAAACCATTTCTTTCATATCCTGCCATTACCTACTGAATAAAAACAAGCAGTTACCCTATACATTTCTGGTACAATTTGTCCTGTGATAGGACTGAACTCACATGTTTTTTTCTTTGTTCTTCATAACACTGTTGTTTTTGTGGTATTTTTCAAAATGCAAGACTCTAGAAACCTTAAAGCCTTGAAAGTGTTACTGTTGGGGGACCACTGGACTGAAATGTAGTTCTGGTTCAAGAGCACAGCCAGCATAGGAACAAAATGTCTCCTGTCCAGGAAAGGCCTGGACTGGGCCATGTGGCTGAGCATGTCACTGCTCTAGTCACCTTCTCTGTCTAAAAATGACAAGAACACATTTTCGTCAGGCAGCCAATTTCATCTCAGTAAACTCTGCTGGAAAGCCCCACAGATTGCTTCCAGAAATTCTTAGACATTTTATAAATTCTTGGAGCCTTCATTTATTTCCTGGATATTATTTCCCTTGAAAACCTGATGCCTCCTGATATTTAAATGTATAAAAAAGTGAACAAAGTTACAACATATAAAAGTAATCTTACGTTGGGCTCAGTGCTTCATGCCTTGTAATCTCAGTGATTTAGGAGGCAGACCCAGGAGGATAGCAGGTTTGAGGCCAGAGGCAGCCTGTGTAACTTGGAGAAACCCTGTCTCAAGATTAAAAAAAGGAAAAAAATGGGCTAGAAGTGCAGCCCAGTGGTAGAGTACTTAGAAAGTATGTATGAAACCCTGGTACAGCTGCCAAGTACTGCTAAATAAATAAATAAATAATCATACAATGGGAACGTTTTAAGAGTAAATGAGGGAATGTTTACAAATCAAGTAGCTTGGTGTCTAGAACATAAGAACTACTCCAAAGACATTGTCATTATTGTCATGATTATTCTAGGTTTAGTATTCAAGTGAGATTTTTGTCAACTGTAAATCACACAGAGTCCATATTGGTGCTAATTAAATTTAACTACTCTTGATGTCAGCATAGATAATCATATAATGGTATGAAAATTTAAAATCCAAAGTTGGCAATTCCTTTTCTATCTAATTGAAGGACTTAATGAACAGCTCTGAACTTGGTTACCTGTGTAACTCAAGCCTGTCAGTATTGCAAAGATTAGAAAACAGCATCCCATAATTTGGAGTTAAGAATCTAGATTAAATTCTAGTTTTACCGTTTAGTAGTAATATGACTCCAAGTGATTCACAATTGCTACAATATCCAGATTCTCTGACTTCCTGACCCATTCTTGCTTTGATGAGGAACTTGCTAAGCCATTTCACATACAGAAAGCAGAAAAAACGTTGAGAACATATGATTTATCATCAGAAAGAGCTGATTTGGTCCCATTTTTAGGATTCTCTTGCCATGTGACCTTGGACAAGTAGCCAGCTGCCTAAAACTCAGTTTCTTTGTACACTAAAAATAAAAATTATATTAATCTCATAATTCGCTTTGAAAATGAGTGATGGATGGAATGCTTATAGCACACTACTTGCAATATGCTACCTTATGATGTTCTAACTATTATTATATTTAATATTATTTTGGCTCAACTTCCTTATCTCTAAAATTGAATAAATTAGAGGGGTCTGGTAGCACATGCCTGTAATCCCAGCAACTCAAGAGGTGGTGGAAGGAGAATTGCAAATTTGAGGCCAAAAGCAGCCTGTGTAATTTAGTGAGACGCTGACTCAAAAATGAAAAACAAAAAAATGGGCTAGGGTGCAGTCCAGTGGTTTGGCATTTGCAGAAGTACATGTGGGTCCCTGAGCTCAACCCATAAGTACTTGAAAAAGATTGTTTCATCTTAGTCTATGTTATAGGTTATTTTAAGTATCAAACGAGATGATGTGATATATGTTGTTGTTAAGCGTCATCGAGTTGGTTCCAACTCATAATGACCCTATATACAACAGAAGGAAACACTACCTGACACTATGCTATGCCTGGCACTATGTCAGTGCTTCGCTGCTATTCATAGGGCTTTCACTGGTGTTTGTTTGTTTGTTTGTTTTTGTTTTTCAGGATTGCTACCAGAGTGGATTGCCGGGTTGCCACATCCTTCTCCCGTTTTGGTGCTGCTAGGGATCAAACCTAGGGCCTCAGAGAGTGCAGAGAAGCACTGTACCAACTGAACTAAACCCCAGCCCAATGTGATATATAAAATCATATGTATAAAAAGCAAGTTTGTCAATTATTTCCTTGAATTTTCTTGGACAGAACCATACTTGGAAAACAGTGCCAAATGCTAAGGCTTAGAAAATGTCTTGCAGAAGACATGTTAATCTTAAAGTTTTCACCTGTCTATGCTTGTAAAGGGGCTGGGATTTAGCTCAGTTGGTAGAGCACTGTGCTGTAGTCTCTGAAGTCCCGAGTTCGATTCCCAGCACCGCAAAAAATGGGAGAAGGACCTGGCAATCCACTCCCAAGGCAATCCCGAAACAGTCAGCCATTGAAAACCCTATGAGGGTCGCTATGAGTCGGATACCGACTTGATGGCACACAACAACAACAACAATGCTTGTAAAAGTAAAAAAGTAAAACTGGGACAGTATTTACTCTTACCAAGCTGCTGTTATCTATTAATGACAAGGCTACATTGTCCTACATCAATAGATTAATTTAATTGAAATGATACTTTTTGGTGTTATATATGAAATAGGCATTTCAATCAAATTTTCCTTCTTCAATGAACAAAGGGGACAGTGTATTTTGTTTTCGTTCTTGTTCTTCAGATAGGAAAGTTTCAAATTCTGAATGTCTCATCTCTTTTAAGATTCTTTGAAAAATTTTTAAAAATATAAATGACTATTAATCCAGTAATAAATATTCCTTGAAACCTAGAATTGTGGGTTTTTTTTTTCATAGACAGGTTTATATATGCTTTATATTCCCCTAGGAATATTTCCAGATTTTCATTCTTGAATTTGCAATCTAAGATCTGGTCACTGTAAAGAATTGTGTAACAGTGGGGTAGAGTTCTTGAATAGTTTGGAGTGTTTTTGTTTTTGTTAGTATTCTTGTTTGTCTCAGTACTGGGGGGTTGAACCTAGGACCTCACACACACTAGGCAAGGGATCTACCATTGAACTGCACTCATAGCAACTTTTAAATTTTTTTTCTTTTGATACAGGGTCTCACTAAATTGCACAGGCTGCCTCTTGCCTCAATCTTGTCATCCTCTTGCCTTAGCCTTGACTTGCTAGGACTATAGCTATGTACCAGAGCATCTTGCTGAGGTGGTAGGTTTTTTAAAATACATTTTCATAAAGTTACTATGCAAATTCAGTTTTTATCTTTTCTTCAAAAGTGTTAGAACTCTTTGCCAGGCATGGTAGCACACGCCTATAATCCCAGTGCTTGGGAGGTGGAGGCAGGAAGATTGCAGGTTCAAGACCAGAGGCAGTCTATGTAATTTAGCAAGACCCTGTCTCAAAAACTAAAAAAATGGGCTGAGGGTGCAGCTCAGTGGTCTAGCACTTGTGGAGTATGCAAGCACGAGACTTGGGTTCAACCCTCAGTACTGAAACAAAAACAAAAACAAAAACAAAAGCATAAGGTTAGAACTCTTGATACAAATGCAAAATAATTTACATATTTGAATATATGTTTATTTTGATTTTATGAGACTCATCTGAAGATATTTGAACAACTTATTGACTTACTGAAAGGATATTCAAATTCAGGCTTTTATTTCTATGTTACTAGTCAACAGAATCCCATCCAGATTAGAAGATTCAAATAAATAACAAATGGACTAAAAAAGAGACAGAAGTAAAGTGGACATAATTGTCAGAATTTAAATTGGTATCCTTTCATCTCTTGCGAGATCCTTAATGAAACTTTTTTATATAGTACTTCGCAGTTGAACCCAGGGTCTTGCACATACTAGGCAGGTGCTCTACCATTAAGCCGCATCCTAACCCCTTTTTAAAAATTTTTTCTTTTTAAATTTTGAGATAGTCTCTCTAAATTGCACAGGCTGTCCTGTCCTCGAACCTGCCATCCTCCTGCCTCAGCCTGCCCAGTCACTGGGATTACAGGTGTGAACCATAGCTCCCAGCAATGAGAATATTTCCTAAGGCTCTAGCTTTAATTATCTTCTTTTTTCAATAATACTTTCCCTCATGTGTTGCATCATCCTTCTATTTTAAATCCTTCTCTTACTTCCAGTGACTTTCCTTGTTTTTCCTTTCTTTTAAAATTTGTATCTATAGTTGCAAATGCCCACCAGAAAATTGTACCAGCATGTCCTATATCGCCATAATTGAACTATCATCTCCATTGTTTTCTATGTATCTTTTCCTTCTTTATATTTCCTATGTTATTGAGTGCCATATTCTCTATCTAATCTTCCAAAGTAAAAATCTAACATCCAACATTTTTTGTACCGATTTCCACATATAAGCTTTTCTCAGGATTACCTAATCTATCACTATTTTAGCCCAGTTTCTTCCCATCTCTATATTGAGAGTTTTAAAAAAATTGCATTGTTCTCTCTCTTTCTGTTTCTTCTCTCCCTTTCCTCCAATATAACTACTTTGGTCAAAATCAGATTCCTAAGATATATAAATGTTTGTGTGACATCCTTAAAATTATTTCATGGGCCATTACTCATTAAAGTCCAAATCTTGATATGATAAACAAGGATTTAGGGATCAAACCTTTCTTTGTATATATAGACTTGGACTTATAATTGTCCCTATGTCCATTTTATATTCTACACAATTCATTTTATTTAGTATTGCATCCCTTAGTTATAAGTTAATAAATTCAAAAGCTGGGCACAGTGGCACACTCCTGTGATCCCAGTTACTCGGGAGGCAGAGGCAGGAGGATTGCAAGTTTGAGACCAGAGGCAGTCTGTTCTGTGTAATCTAGTGAGACCCTGTCTCAAAAAGTAAAAAAACAAACAAACAAACAAAAAAAGGGCTGAGTGTGCAGCTCAGTGGTACAGCATTTGCAAAGCCTGCAAGCGTGAGGCCCTGGGTTCAACCCCTAGGACAGCAAAAACAAACAAACAAAATTAACAAATTCCCACCGATGATCTAAAATTCTGCCCCAATTATTTCTGTGAACTTTTCTTGATGTTACTTTTCTCCATTTTCCCTTCTAGAGTTGTACAGTGTCACAGCCCTGTATGTGTTTTTGAATGCGTGTATTTATAAGTATAATTGTTCCCTTACAGATTTGTGTCTGCTACTAAGTTGGCTATCAGCACTTGAGGAATTTGGCCATGTATATCTTTGAAGTCCTAAACTTAGCTGGTCACACAATAATTGATCTATGTCTATTTAAATGAATAAACAAATGAGACATGAAGTAGGCTGTCCACTCAGACTAGAAGATGAGCCCTGTGCTTTAGTTCACTGTATCTATAGCTGGTATGAAAACTCTTGAAGTGTTAAGACTATGAAATTAAATCAAACATTTCTTGTCCATAATGAGCATTTCTCCACAAATTACTTCTCTATGTACTCATTTATTGTATTAAGTACTAGTCAAGTGTTTTTTCATTTGTACACCAGTCAAATATAGTCCAACCTGTTGTTTTAGTAGTTGGCAAGAAGAGAGTTTGAATTTCCTCCTTAAAACTGCATTTCACATTCAGAAATTATGATCTTTGGGAATAAAATGTCTTACAGCATTCAGGATTGATTCTCTTACAAATATTGGCTGAGTTTTTTTTCCAACTGTGAGACTTATGAAGAACTAACTATTCAAAGGTAGAGAGAACATTGGATTCTAGCTATAAAATATGTGAATGATTATAGGGAGGTGGGGTGTGTGTGCATGTGTGTGTCTGTGCATGTGTGTGTAGTGCACCTTCTGATGCTCCATTCCCCACCTTGACAGATCACATAAAAACATCTTATAGAGCATCTTTTTTGAACTAAACAGCATTTCGTCATTCATGCATGAAAACTATGGAAAGTTATCACTTATGCATATTAATATGTGATATTATAAATTAGTTTGACTTATTGTTACTTAGTCACTTCTCATAATTTTCCTATCCTAAATTATTCAATTCAAGCTAAGAACTATTGCGCCTGGTACCTGACTATGAAATTTTGTATATATCGCAAAGACAAAGAATGTTACCCATAAGGCTTTAAAAACTAGATCTTCAATTTAAAAACTTGTCAGAAATATTAGCACTTACCACATTTTACACTGGCATTTAAATAATGTACTTCCCGATGTCTGTGTAATAAAAATGTTACTTGACCCAGAAAACTATTGTCCCTGAAAATGATGGGCTACATCTGCCAAAAAGGCACTTGGATACTTTGTTATGACAAGACTTATTTCTTCTCTTGGGCAAGATTTGAAACCAGAGCCATGAACATTTACACTGACTAATAGTTCCCAGACACATTTCTGGGTAAGACATAGCAATTTACCTTCAGCCTCAGCCCTTTTTCACTTGGCTCATTTTCTTGAACCTGTTAAAATTGTTCTGTGTACTGAGTGGTCTCTGTGCTCTCCAGATATTTTGTCTCAGGCCACAGAATCCTGTATCTTTGCATGATTTACACAATGTTATGTCCTGCCACAGTGCTTGACTTTATCTTTTCAAGGCATTGATGCTGAAGCTGTAAATTGGACTGAATGCTTAGAGGTAAACACAATTATGTTATAAATGGGGGTTACTCTAATAAAACAAACTTCTGAGGTGCTGGTATGGCTCTGTTATTCTAATGGCTATTGTAACAGGAATGAGTTCAACTGCAAATAACAGCAAGTCTTACCAGGAGTGGTTTAAGAAGAGAAATGTTTATTCTTCTTGTGAAACCAGGTATCTAGAGGTAAGTAGTCTAGGCTGACCTAGAATAGGGTCTCAGAATTTCCTTTCATTGTGCGGTCTAACATGCCATCTTTCATCCTGACTCTTTTCAGGGCACTGTCATCAGATGGGTATTGCCTTCTCAGGCTGCCAGCTACTCTTTTGCAGGCAGGAAGAAGAAGAGGAAGAAAAGAGCAAAATGTCCTTCTAAAGTAGCTTAGCTTTTTTCATTGTTCTTAGGTGCCGTTGACTCGGTGTCTGACTCAGCAACCCTATGTACAACACATGGAATACTATTATCACTGCTTCTCTGCTATTCATGGAGTTTTCAATGGCTGGTTGATTTTTGGGAGTGGGTTGCAGGGTCCTTCTCCCAAACCTATAGCACCTGGTGTTACCAGGCACTCTCCCATCCAAGTACTAACCTGGCCTGACCCTGCTTAGCTTCCAAGATCTGACAGGATCAAATGCCACAGTGGTACAGCTATAGGCACCTTTCATTAGAAAAAGACAATCTCCCTCGAGACTCTGTCTACATTTCATTAGTCTGTACTGCGGCACAGGCACATACCCATCCCTTGCTTCAAGAGATGCTGAGAAATTGAGTAGTGTTCATTCTTAAAGCTAGAATTTGTTAGTTAGGAGGACTGGGGTAAATGTACTTTAAAATGACACCTAATAGTGCCTCCTACAGCAGCGCTATATTCCAGTGTACCAGATTCTCACATTTGCTTCATCAGATCTCTCTGCCCTTCTTTATTCCAGAGGCTGATCTCTATGACTACGTTGAGCAGGCTCCATGTTTCCTAGGTGAGGTTCCTTAGATACACATCCTGAGATAGGGATTTGAGTCCACATGTTACATCAAGAGAGTAATACCTAAAGAAACCAACAGGGTAGTGAGGGAGGCAGACAGAAAAGGGGAAGGAATTCTAGGTAGATATGATTTGGGGTGAAATCTACCCTCAACATGATCCTGTGGGGAAATCTGGAGTGTAAATTGTGACACGGGGTCTTTTATAACCTGTGACAAGGAGCAGGATTTTTGTAAAAGTGTCTTTTCTGTAAGCCCTTGGCCATTGGTTCCTGGAGGAGGAGAGCATGTGTAACTCTTTTTGTTACATACCATAAAATCGGGTCCAACTCACAGCAACCCTAGGTACAACAGATGAAACACTCCCTGACTGATACTGTGCTATGCCCAGCATTATTGTCAGTGCTTTTCTGCTATTCCTAGGGTTTTCAATGGCTGACTTTTGGGGGCAGGGGAGTGGGCTACCAATTCTTTCTTCTAAGCCTGGTGCTCCCAGGTGGTCTCCCACCTAAATACTAACCAGGCCCAACCATTCTTAGCTTCTGAGAGCTGATGGAATCAGATGCCAGGGTGGTCCTGCTGCAGGTGTGTGAGTTTTAGACACCTCCAAATAAGGTGACTTCATTCACCCAAGGATAATCTTCTTGAGGTGCAGGTGTAAGCCTTTAGCAGAAACACCTGTAGCAATTGAGATTTACAGCTCTCAAATTGTTGAGAGGGATTTCAAGGCTCTGGAACCCTATGGCGTTTTTATGTGTGTTCTGGCTTCCATTTGTTGTAATTGAGAGCTAAAGCAGGGGATGAGTAGGGTAAAAGAGAGCAAGGTCAAGGTATTTCCCTTGGCTGCTCCTTGCTGGGTTTCTTCGTAAGGACTCTAAGACATATGAGGAAATGTCAACTCAAGCAATTAGACTGAATTTAGAAAAGCTATGAAACACACTAGAAGAATTAAGCAAGTGACAAGAAGAGATCGCCCAATAAAGAGTCACGGTCTTTCATGGAAAACAAAATTAACTTTGAATTTGTTCTATTCTATTTTATTCTATTGGAAATAGAAAAGCCAAACAGATCTAAATTTGGATGTTTCACTTTTAAAAGGATTGATTTTTAAAAAATTTAAACAAAATGTTGTCTTTTTTCTACTGTAAGTTGTAAGAATTGTATGCAAAATATGCAACCAAAATGTCATTCCTTTAAAATATGTGGAAAAAAGGACATGGAAATATAAAGATAAAATATGCATACAAATAGTCTCCAATTAATTTCTACAGACTGTTCTCTGTGCATAATAAGTCAAATATAGTTGTGATTAAAGAGGAATTTGGGAAAATAGTTGTGTATTACATTTTAAATTTTCTTTATAATATTCCAGATTTAAAAATTTTAAAGCAGTACTTAAATATTCTATGGACCTAGTTATTCCTTTAAGAGAAGGTAAAATTACTATATAGATGATAGTGACTTACATGATACATTTCAAGTATTTTTGCAATAAATTCTGTAATGATAACTTAATCAAATATGACCTCATTACAATGATTAAACATGATTTGTAAAATTCATGATTAATTTACAAATATAAGGAATGCTTTAAAAATGCCATTAAAAATTTCAAGTGCTAGTTTGTCAGCAAAATGAAGTTTCTGTAAGTAGAAATTAATTAAAATGAACCATCAAAGAGCCACAATGTCCCAAGAAAGAATGGTTAATCTGTCAGTGCTGTAAATAGAACCCAAATTATGTGAATATATTGACTGTAGCCTAATTGGTGATTTTGCTGAAGTGAAGGTAAAATAAATTTTATCAAAAATACATAATACTTTGTAAATTATGCATCTCTCTTTTATTATTTGCTTGAGCATAGCAGGCATAAAGAGATGTTCAGACAAGTACAATAATAATTAAACTGTTTGATATTTTTCTGACTTGCAGTCATATAAAAAAAGAAAGTTTCATGCACACATATGCATGTATTTTTGTGTTGATTTTGTTGCTTTTAAGGTATATTTATCAAGTTAGGGAGACAAATATGCTTTGTTTAATTGTTATTTGCTTTATAATAACATTTATAATATAGTATAAGTTATATACATGTATAAATATTATACATATGTTACATTATCCTCTATTTATTCTTTTTCCCCAGAACTATAAACAAAGATACTTGTCTCCTTCTCTCTCTATCCATGACAAGTTATAAATATTTGACCCCTCTCAACTCCCTTTTCAGTTTCAGCCATTTCAATTAACTTTATATTCATTCAACAGTGATTTAAGGATCTTTGGCTTAGGGCTTAGGCAACAAAGGGGTTATGTTTTCTCTATTTCTGAAGTTTGAGAAAAACAACACTGTATAGGTTCAGAGAAAAATTTCAAAGTCAAATCTGGGTTTAAAATCTGTGCTCATCAATTATTATCGAAGTAGATGTGGGAAAATTAATTTAAAAATTAAGGTAACTTCATACCTTTTTTGGGTTGCTGTAAAGGCTAACAGTTTTTGGCCTAGCAAGTAGTTGTTACAAAGTGGCTATTATTATTGACATGGCAGCATGGGGACATGGCTAAACAGCATACATACCAGACTTGCCAGATCAGTTTTCTGGGATAGGACCTCAGTTGTCCATGCATTCTTGAGCAGAAACAACTTGCAAGACAGACTCATCCCTGGGGTTATGAGCACTTGTAGGCAGCATCACTACAGAAGCACCATCAATTCTCCTGGCCTAAGCAGGTTCTGCGATGCAATACCAGTATGATCATGGAGGAATCTTGGCTGGCTCTGTGTCTCACTCCTCAAATAAGTGAGACACATATGTTTAAAGGGGAAACATTCACCTCAATACTGGGGCAATCACTGGGCTGCAGTCCCAGGGTACAGTGGAGCTGAATGACAGGGAGGGCTTGCTGTAGAGTTTGCCACATGAGCATTTGTATTTGGAGAAACTCTTAATTCCTCCTCTGGCATGATGAGGATAGTGATGTCTCAGGGTTGGCTTGACCAATATTTATTGCCTTAAGGACAGAGTACTAGAAAGTTTTCTTAGATTTATAGGCAGTTAACTTCTTCTCCAGGAGGTCAGATTGCTGTGGACCAAACTTGAACAAGTGACCTTGTATTCTTCAAATATTATTTAATAAAGTATATACCTATTTTAATTATAATAAAATAATGTATATACCTATTTTAATTATAATAAAATAGGCTCATGTTTTTGTTGGCTACCTCTTCCAGTTTAGACTGCCTTTCAGCTTTAACAATGTTGTTGTTGTTGTTATTAGGTGCCGTGGAGTCGGTATCCA
>VMDO01023037.1:20813-32539 GCA_007922755.1 Pedetes capensis
AGGGGAAACACTATTGTCAGTGCTTCTCTGCTGTTCATAGGGTTTTCAATGGCAGATTGATTTTTGGGAAGGGGTTGCCAGGTCCTTCTCCCAAGCCTACAGCTTCTGGTGTTCCCAGGCGGTCTCCCATCCAGGTACTAACCAGGCCCGACCCTGCTTAGCTTCCGAGATCTGACGGGATCGGATGCCACAGGGCTATAGCTGCAGACAGCTTTAACAATAGTTCTCATTAATAGAGCTATAATCGCCCATATAAGTGTGAGGCCTTTCTTTACAGACATATTTGATGTTAATCTTTAAATGATCGATTTATTTATTTATTTATTTATTTATTTATTATTCATTTATTTATTTTCATGATACTGGGATGTTGAATCCTCGGCCTTGTGCATGCTAGGCAAGTGCTCTACCACTAAGATGCACCCTCAGCCATTTTTAATTTATTTTTTATTTTGATACAGGGTTTCACTACATTTCTTAAGTTGCCTCTGGCCTTGAACTCAAAATTCTCCTACCTCAGCCTCCCAGGTAGCTGGGGTCACAGGTGTGTGCCCTGCATGTGGTTTAAATGGTCTGTAAAAGCAAAGTCCAGTTTGTAAGTATATGTACTTTTAATAACAAAAGAGTTCTTAAATAATTATAATAAAATCAATACAAAGAAAAGAAGATGGCAACAGAATCAGTTAAGAGTTTATGACCAAACAAAGAATTATGCTAAAATGTAATATTTTTGAGATAGGTAAATGATCTGGTTGTGGCTTTTGACTTACCATTTTGTCTTTACATAAGAACTCTGCACAACACATTCATCATACACAAAAACACATAAAAATAATTTAAGGAGCTAATCTTTTATGTGCCAAAATTCCAACCCAAATTAGAGATGTAAACCCTTGCCAACAAGAGTTTATTTTTAAGACTCGGACAGCCTGCTCACTATGGCAATTCCAGCAGGCGCCATGAAGCCACTAATGACACAGAAAAGAGAAAGAATCTACTTGGAATAGCTTGATACTACATTGCAAACTGATGACAAGCATGTGCTATTCCCTTAGAGACATTTAAAAAGTTGGTGGAAATATATATGTGCTCTAGTTCTACAAGACTCCCAAACTGAAGCCTACTGCTTATTTTTTCCCTTAGCATGTGAAATTGTCAGTCAGCATACTTTTGCAAATAGACAAGCTAGATTCTGGATACAGGATACTCAGTTACCAAGCCCCACCCCCCACCCCCAAAGTTGCTAACTTAATTTTAGTGTTTTGAAGAATACAGAGCTCATGTTGGATGATTTGCTTCTTTATGGAACTTGGACATATAGTCTCAGGGCCTATTTTAAGTCAGAGAAATTCTGTTATCCCTTCCACAATTGAACAGTGCTCCTGGGGCAATTGCAGTCTACCCCTGACCAAGGCAGAACTGATCTGACTGTGTCTTGAAAGCCCTGATTTTATATGTCCAAGCATCATTTTTGTCCCCCTAGTGTGCTTTATTCTACTACAGATTTCGTTTGGGGGATTCTGACAGTTTTGTTGGGATGAATACAGCAGATTGACCTGGGGCTAGAACCTCACACTAACTCTTAATAATTTGTTGTGACCCAACATGTTCCCCTCCCAGCTTTTATGCATTATCTTCTCATTGACTCTGGCTTGCTTTATCTTACATAGCCTAAAGAATGATGACTTTTTCTACTGTTCTTCCAATATTACTGAGTATCAGATCCTAGCTATTTCCTCTCTCCTTTTACCTCAAGAGCTCAGTTTGCCCTTCAAACTCTGGATTTAAGTCCTAGCCATTGACTCTGTCTCTGATCCTCCAGTCTTGGCAGTGCTTGCTTGCCCGACTCTGCCCTGCCCTGCCACACAGACTGAATACCTCAGGTGTGGGCTTTTATTGTTTAGCATATTTGAGTCTCTGAGAACAAAGTAAATCATAAAATGCTTACAAAAGTTAGATAAATATACAAGTAGAGATGAAATAAGGCCTAGGAATTTTCTCTTTTTCTCTTACAACTCTCCTTACACTGTAAGAAATGAAATAGATTTAAGACCCAGAAAACAATCCTACATAGTGTCTAAATAAACAATGTTTGCCAAAAACTAATTGTTAGAAATTTTAATAATTACTTTTAAGAGTAGAATATACTCATTTTACAGCATGGACAGTCACACAGTTACCTTTATTTCTATATAGCAACTAACCATTATATTTTACTAAAAATTATTTTTTTACATTGAGAAAGAAATCATTTCAAAAAGCAAATCTGGGAGAGACAAGGGATAAGTCAAAACTTGCATGGGGATCAGTCAGCTCCTTTCTTATTGTTGTAGATGGCATGGAGTGATGAGCCCAGTGTTTTCTGAGATAACCAGCACCACAAATATCTAAAGCAAGTTTGAGTTGTTTTGGCAGAAGACACCCAAATGCTTCTAGGCCCCACTATGCCTTATAAATATGGTGACTGTCTACAGCCATACCATCTTGGTGTCTGATTCTGTCTGATTTCATAAGCTAAGCAGGTCAGGCCTGCTTAGCCTTGGATGGAAGACTGCCTGGAAATACCAAGTGCTGTAGACTAGGCAGCTCACTCCTGAAACAATCCCCAAACAATCATCGGTCAAAAACTCTATGAATAGCAGAGAAGCACTGATGTAGTGCTGGGCATGGAACAGTGTTGGGGAATGTTTCATTTTGTTGTACATAGAGTCACCAGAAATGGGACCTGACTTGAGGGCACCTAACAACAACAACAACAACAACAACATAGTGACTAGTATATTATAGTTTATCAAGTGTCTTAACTTTTAATTTTCCAATTAATTTTAATAGCAACTGTGGAAATTAGGTAATTGTTTACTCATTTTCTATGTAAGCTGAATAAACTAGGGGTCAGACAGCTAAATTAGCCATAGATAAACTTGAAGCAAAACTTAGATTTGAACACCTGACTCCTGACTTGATGACTTATGATTAATCATGTTCTCTTTCTTACTTACAGCTACCTCCTATAGTATTGCCATAAATAGTCAAAATTAGGAACCAATTTATAGATCTAAATTGTTAAACTTTTTTTCTGAAACAGTGGCATCAGTAACTGCCAGTAGTTCTGCCCCTACATGTGGATTATTTTCATTCTATCATTGAAAAATTTGAAATCATTACAATCTTGTGTCATATATGAAACTAAAATTTGACTTAGAGTGTATATTTGTGGGACAAGTAATAGATAATATCATCTTAATGTGATGCTTTTATTATTATTTTTTCAATAACCTTAAGAGTAATCTGGACTGGGATTTAGCTCAGTTGGTAGAGCATCTCTCTGCAGTCTCTGAGGTCCTGAGTTCGATTCCCAGCACCACAAAAATGAGGGAAGGACATGGCAATCCACTCACTCCCAAGGCAATCCCGAAACAGCCATTGAAAACCCTATGCGGATCACTATGAGTCGAATACAACTCTATGGCACCTAACAACAACAAGACTAATCCAAGAACAAGTCTTTTATATGGCAAATAAAGTTACAGCAAAATTTCACTTCTGCCATGGGATTGAGAAGGGGGCAGAATGTGCTCCTTAAAGGCAAGGAAAGCTAGATTCAAATCTTGGTATTAACATATGTTACTTATCATTCACCTGGTTTCTTATCTAAAATGAATATGGTAACACTTATTTTTCAGGGTTATTGTAGATAATGATTAACTAATGTGTGTGCACAGTTAGTACTTTATGAAAGGTAATTATTCTTATTTATGGCCAAAGACCTCATCTACAATAACCTCATGCAAAATAATATGAATTTTCTAGTTAGGAGCTACTGTCTTTGTATCCAATCTTTTGATGTTGTTGTTGTTAGGTGCTGTTGAGTCGGTATCCGACTCATAGCGACCCTACGTACAACAGATGAAACACTATTGTCAGTGTTTCTCTGCAATTCATAGGGTTTTCATTGGTGGATTGATTTTTGGGAGTGGGTTGCTGGGTCCTGCTCCCAAGCCTACAGTATCTGGTGTTCCCTGGTGGTCTCCCAACCAAGCACTAACCAGTCCCGACCCTGCTTAGCTTCCGAGATCTGACAATATTGGATGCCACAGGGCCACAGCTGCAGGCCAAAAGGGCCAGTACTCCTTGGCAGGCAAGAAACCATCTTTTGATGAGCTACATCATAATCTCTTACAATCCAAATAATTCATTTTGTTTGTGGGGAATCTCAGAAAATTATTAAGAACATAGTTAATGAAAGAAGTGGATAGATCGGAAGCTACTTGGCTTATGAAAAGTTTTTCACTTAGTTATATGCATGAATTAAGTTTTCCCATTTCAGAGATTTTCATACTGGCACTTAGGAAAAGAAATATTTTAGGGGTGGTAGGGCTAGATTTTGTTTTTATTGTTATTTTCACTTCTTCACTATAAGGCTTGATACATTCCTCATAAACAAATGAAATTACCTACAAGTTAGTAAATGTTATGTCTTTGAATGATTCTACATTAAGAATCTTGATAATTAAACGTTTTGCTTAGGAGGGCATTTAAGCATCATGAAAATGCCATAATACTATGTATTTGGTTTGTTGTTGTTATTGTGGTTCTCTTAGGTCTCATTTTTCCTAAAATAATAAATCTAGTTGATTATTTATGCTCTCTAATTATAACTCAGTATAAGCAAGGCAAGTCTGTGATGAGCTCACAGTAAAAAAGTGTTCATTTTAAGTGAAGAAATGAACTTTAATTGCCACGTGTCCCTGGTTTATTTCTATCATTGACTACAAGACAGACTAAAATTATAAAATTTATATGTTTGTATGTATTCATTAAAATCATGAAAAATTTAATATCTATAAGTGATAGAGATGCCCAAATCTAAGACCATACCAAATATTCAAATGTAGTCAAAATTGTGCAGATCAAAGCTATGATATATATTTTTATGACTCTGGAGATCTAATTTATGAACAATGTTATAAGATTTTTAATGGAGTGAAAAGTCAGATTAAACTTCTTCCTGATGACGTTAAAGCTCCGATCACAACACATAGACTAATAAATGTTACATTTTAAGTAATGAATGTCCCATCAAGGCCTTTTAATTTGAATGAAATTATAATTGGGAATTGGGAGAAGGACCTGGCAACCCACCCCTAAAATATAATCAGCCATTGAAAACCTTATGTATAGCAGAGAAGCACTGACAATAGTGCCAAGCATGGCACAGTGTCAGGTAGTGTTTCATCTGTTGTGCATAGGGTTGTTATGAGTTGGCCACAACTCAAATGCACCTAACCACAACAACAACATAATTGGGAACATTTTGAACACTGAAGAAAAGTCATAGTATCCCAGCATTAAGTAGACCACACATTTGGTTCAATATCCAAATTTTGAGCTCCTGGTTTATACAAAGCACTGTGATTATTACTGGAGAAAAGAGAGAGAGGAATTAAACAAAGTCCCTAAATTCAAGAGACTCACAGAGTACCAAGATGCCATCAATTGTGAAATGCACCATCATTTCATATAACAGAAAGAAGAAAAACAAAACAAAACCCTGCCAAGAAGTTGTAAGATGTCACTGTACTTACTGTAAAATGCATGCTGATTTCAAAGGTGTTCTAGTGTAAGAAATATTTATCCTAGAATTCATGAAATATGGTAATTGGGAACTCTACCTCAAGCTATGCTGTATGAAGAGCTATAATAAAG
This sequence comes from Pedetes capensis, assembly GCA_007922755.1. Taxonomy (NCBI): domain Eukaryota; kingdom Metazoa; phylum Chordata; class Mammalia; order Rodentia; family Pedetidae; genus Pedetes; species Pedetes capensis. The sequence continues at coordinate 26,520 of VMDO01023037.1, forward strand.
GTGCAAGTGCCCTGAGAACATAGAAAGAAATATAAATTTTAGCCAAAAGATCAGAGAGGGTTTTACAAAAGGAAACAGGTATATGAATCTTTGAAAGAAGATTAGAATTTAACTTTGTGCAGAAAGGATGGATAGGACAGAAGGATTCTGAAGAGGAAACAGATTCAAAGTTTGGAGAACTACAGGAATCATGTAGGTGAGCAATAGACCACATCATAAATAATAAAAAACAAATGAAACAGGTGACAAATTGAAATTTTGACTGAGACATGTATAATACAGGTGCTAGACCATATGAAAAGATTTAAAGGGCTTGGCTGAAAACCAATTATCTGATGATTGAAATTCTTAGTTTATCAAATTGAAAAAGGTTGAACAAAAGGGGAAATGGGGAGATTAGAAAAAAGGGTAGTTTCTTTGGAGCAATCTTCACTGGGAGATTCCTTGTCCTCTGCATGATACTTCCTCATACCGAATTTGGTTAAGGCATCAGTGGGGCTACTCAGAAGCTTTATTTTATCCTGGACATGGAGAACTGCTATTGGACTCTGGCCTAAATGATAGTGCAGCCAAGATGCCAGCAAAGTAGCCATCTCTCTACTTCTAGTGCGTCAGATGCACAAATTCAAAAGATCAACCATGGAAACTTAGTTGTTTCCAAAAGACTCATGCACCAAATGGTAGCCCTAAAAAATGATTGGATCTTCCATTGTGAGAGGCTATGGGCCACCCTTAGAGACAAATAAATTCAGCATAGCCAGCTGCTGTGGTTTAGATAAGTATTTCCAAAAGCCCATGTGTGAAAAGTTTGGCCCACAGCACAAGGCGCTGTTGAGAAGTGATGGAACATTTAAGAGGTGGGGCCCAGTGGAAGGCCTTAGGTCACTGAGGACATGCTTTCAAAGGGTCAGGAGGAATCCAGCTTCTTCCAAACTCTCTTTCTTGCTTCCTGGCCACTATGAGGTGAGCAGCTTTGCACTCTCTGTCATATGTACCACCTTACCACAGGCACAGAAGCATGGGTCCACCCACTTGCGGATTAGAAGCTATAAACCTGGGAGCTGAAATAAATCTTTTCTCTTTACAAGTTGATTATCTCAGTAACTAAAAGCTGACTAATACAACAGTTCAAGGAGGGGATCTGCTTACATGGAGGAATTTGCATTCAGAGAGTCTTAAGGAAAGCAAGAAGTAGCTTTAAATATTGGCCAGGACTGGAGAGCAGGAAGCCATCTGATTTTTGTGTTTGTTAAATAAGACTTTTCCTCTCTCCCTCTTTCCTACTCTGGGTCCTATCTTAGCATGGTTAGAAATAGCAATTGACTGGCAAAGGTGGGAGTGAATGAAAAAAGAGTTTCTCTTCCCCTTTTCTACTGCAAGCTGTAATTTCTCACAAGATTCAGCATAGGGAAAGGAAAAGGTTTAGTTTTATATTCAGCTTGGAACATTGACTAATATCTTGCACTGGCAAATTAAATCACTGAACTCAGATCACATTTTCAACTTGAAGAAAAAGAAAGAAAAATCCAAGAGGAAGAAAAAGGTCATGAAATTGTCTTAGGTTAGCTTGATGCTGTGGTTGTTGTTGATGTTAGGTACATGCTTGTAATTCCGGTGACTTGGGATGCTAGGCAGAAGGATCACAGTTTGAGGCCAGAGTCAGCCAGGGCAAGTTAGTGAGACCTTGTCTCAAAATAAAAATGTAGAAAAGGGTTGGGGTTGTAGCTCAGTGTTACAGTGCTTGCCTAGCACAAGGCCCTGGGATTAATCCCTAGTAGAGCCCCCCTACACACAAAAATTGTCTCAGTTTGCATCTAGTTTGCATACTCACACTGAACAGATTTAAAGGGATTATTAAAGATTAAAAATCACAGTACTTTTATGCTTAAACCTCATTAATTGTCTTGTTCCACAATAGGTTATTCAAGACAAAAGGAGGAACCTGGACAAAGTAACATAAGACCTGACTACCAGACTAATAATTCTGGCTTTTATTTTATAACCTGGTGGAAAGACATCACAGAATTTCAGGCAGGAGACTGACAAGATCATGCCTATGTGTTATACAGTTTTAACTCTTTGCATAAAGATATGTGCTTCCTTGTACTGTGCTTTTCAAAAGAATTGGGTTCACTTTACCGGTCCTGTACAGTTTCTAGCACTGACAATGAACGTTATACTCTTTTGGTGAGGTTGCTATTTAACCTATGTAAAATATCAATGCTATCACAGTGATTTAGGGTATCATTACAGAAGTCAGATAAAAGGACTGGCCACCCTAAAATTTACAAAAATTGAACAAATAGAACAGAAAAAAAGGTCCATTATTATACAGTTGAGGTATCACTTCTCAGCCCTTTGACTAAGATCAAGTATAAAATATGGTTGTTGTAATGGTTAAGTAGGAGCACAGTAATATTGCTTACAAAATCCACAAATTCTCAGAGTCTTAGGACAATAAGCTTCTGTTTAACTAATGTGGCTGTGCATTGGCTGGGGTTGGTTAATTTAGTCTTGGTGCAACCAGGGCAGATCAGCTGTTATCCATGTGTTGCCCAGCTTTCTTTTGGGACCAGCAGGCTATCCCAGATGTAATCTCACAGCAGTGGCAGAGATGGAAGAGGACAGGTAGAAACTTGAAAGTGCATTTTAAGCCCTAGGTCACAACATGCCTGCTAACATTCCTATGGTTAAAACAGGTCACATCACCAAATCTAAACTAAAGGGCAAGAAATAGCTCATATTTTTAGTGGAAATAACTGCAATTTCACATGTTGTGATAGGTAATTTTTTGTGTCAACTTCTCTGGGCCCTAGGGTACCCATACATTTGGTCAAACATTATTCTCTGTGTTTTTGTAAGGTTGTTTCTAGATTTGATAAATATTTGAATTGGACCCTAATAATACCCATGGTCATAAACTTGAATACAAGAGAGGAGTAAAGAATTAGGACCATGCATGTACCTAGACGTTTACCTATATCAGTGGAGAGAGAGTGAGATAGAGAGAGAGAGAGAGAGAGAGAGAGAGAGAGAGAGAGAGAGATGCTCAAAATGCAACACACACATATAATCCATCAATTACCATGCAAAAAATGCCACCATTATCTGTAATATCAGCAATAGTATTGTTAAATTTTATCTCTGTAATATTTGACAGGTTGCCTGACACTTTACTGGAAAGCTAAATGAACACTGAGAGAGAAACTACATTTTTTTTTCAACAATAGCATAAGTAAGGTAAGTTCCAGGAAACAGGAGTGAAGGCAGACATCACTCTGGGCTTTTCCCCCATATTCACAGCACTGCTGGGTGATAGGGGTCCCCCCAGGGCTCTGTGTGTGACTAGCTCTCCTTTCTAATGCAGGGGATGAGGCAAGTCGGGGTAAGTCAAGGGAGCAGGAGTGAAAGTGCCTTCACCTGAGACCGTCCATTGAGGCAGTCTCTCCTCAGGATCTGTGCCTGAAGGCTGAGAGCAGCACCTCAGATGAGATGAGAGGAGAGGGCAGGGAGGGTCCCCCGTACCTTCCCCACTCACTGTTGAAGCACATGCTGCTTCGGTTAAGCTTTAAATTTAGCTGGGTGTGGAGGTACATGGCTGTAATCCCAGAGACTCAGCAACTCCGGAGGTGGAGGCACGAGAACTGCAAGTTCAAGGCCAGAGGCAGCCAGCACAACTTAGTGAGATTTTGTCTCAAGATAAAAAAAATTAACAGGGGCTCAGGGTGTGGCCCGGTGGTAGTGGACTTGCAATGTACATGCAAAGCACTAGATTTAACCCCTCAGTACTGAGAAAATTTTAAAAATTCTTTAAATGTGTTTGTGTAATAGTTTTTTTCTCTGTCAAGATTTTTTTATTTTTAATATTTGTACCATCTATATTTATTTGTTTTGGCTGCTTTTTTATGCCTTTGAGTTTTACGGTTTTATCCTTCTGTTGTTCCCTTCAAACAAATTACAATTACCTACTTTTTTACATTTCTTTTTTAACCTTACTTTAATAAGTGGCAACCGAGAAGCAAACAGCTTTTAACCATTACAGGTCTAGGGATACTTGGTGCCTGGATCCTTCTCCCTCTCCTCCCTACTTTGCCATTCATGATGATACACCTTGTTATAACACACACACACACACACACACACACACACACACACACACACACACACAGAGAGAGAGAGAGAGAGAGAGAGAGAGAGAGAGAGAGAAAGTGAGAGAGAGAGAGCACAGCAGCAGCAGCTGCACCTATGACTAAACTGCAAAGCAGGTTGGAATGTTGCAATGCAAGGAGATTTACTCTCTAATCCTGTAACCTTCCTTGACCATGAGGCAGATTCGCAAAAGCTCCCTGTCTGGTCATGCAGGAGGGTGGAGACAGCAGGTAGTGGAAACACAGTTCCATCATCAGGGATATAAGAAGGCAGCTTGTTCTTCTCTCCTGCCAGGGCTGTCTGCTGAAGCAGACATGATCAGTCTCTAGCATAGGCCATCTGGCACTGACTGTACTTTCCACAGATTATTCTTAGGATCCCTCGAAAAGGGCATACAAATTTCTTTCCAACCGAAAGGGCTTTGCAAGAATGTGGGAAATGACCATGGAACTTACCTGGGTCCTACTCTGGGTTCATTTGGACTACAAGAGGTTTTCTGACATCTCTGTGTTCTATAACATAACTTGACAATGCTGTTTTACTTAACATGTAAACATTTTAAAAAGCAGCATTGTAATAGGTATGGTAAGAAGAAACCAAAATTTCAAAGACAAATCCTAGCTAGGTCTTTTTCCTTTAATGAGGTAGAATGTTTTAAGCAAAATAGATCTCTCTCTCTCTTCCTCAGTTCCCTTTTCTGTTTGATAGTGATAATATTAGGGAGTAGGACCTGGTGAGCCACTCCCGAAACAACTAGCCATTAAAAACCCTATGGATAGCAAAGAAACACTGTCAGACATAGTGCCTGAAAATGAGGCCCCCAGGTTGGAAAGCACTCAAAAGACTACTGGGGAAGAGTTGGCTCCTTCAAGTAGAGTCTACTGTGATGACGGAAATGGAGTAAAACCCCAGGGTGCTCAACTTGCTGATGTGGCAAGATTCAAAATGAGGAGAAACAACTGTAAACATCCATTAATAATTGGAATATGGAATGTATGTAGTACGAATCTAGGCAAATTAGAAATTGTTAAAAGAGAAATGGAGCGCATAAACATTGACATTCTAGGCATCGGTGAGCTAAAATGGACCAGCATAGGCCATTTTGAGTCAGACAATCATATGGTCTACTATGCTGGGAATGATAAACTAAAGAGAAGTGGGGTTCCATTCATCATCAAAAAAGACATTTCAAGATCTGTCCTGAAATACAATGTTGTCAGTGATAGAAAAATATCCATATGCCTACAAGGAAGGCCAGTTAATATGACTATTATTCAAATTTATGCACCCACCACTAAGGCCACAAATGAAGAAAGGGAAGACTTTTATCAGCTTCTGCAATCTGAAATAGATCAAACATGCAATCAAGACATACTAATAATCACTGGTGACTGGAACGCAAAGGTTTGAAACAAAGAAGAAGGCCCAGTAGTTGGAAAATATGGTCTTGGTGACAGAAACGAAGCTGGAGATCACATGATAGAATTTTGTCAGACCAATGATCTTTTCATTGCAAATACATTTTTTCAACATCATAAACTGAGACTATACACATGGACTTCACCAGATGGAACATACAGGAATCAAATTGAGACGATGGAAAAGCTCTGTACAAAATGTCAAAACAAGACCAGGTGCTGACTGTGGACCAGACCATCAACTTCTCATATGCAAGTTCAAACTGAAGCTGAAGAAAATTAGAACAAGTATATGAGAGCCACAGTATGACCCACCTCAGTTCAGAGACCACCTCAAAAATAGGTTTAATGCATTAGACACAAATGACAGGAGACCAGAAGAGTTGTGGCATGACATAAAAGATATCATTCAAGAAGGAAGCAAAAAGTTCTTAAAAAGACAGGAAAAAAAAA